>CAEGAE010066277.1:0-27657 GCA_903067095.1 Girardinus metallicus | reverse complement strand
AAAATGTCCCGACTAGTGAGGGGAAAATGTCCCGACTAGTGAGGGGAAAATGTCCCGACTAGTGAGGGGAAAATGTCCCGACTTGTGAGGGGAAAATGTCCCGACTAGTGAGGGGAAAATGTCCCGACTAGTGAGGGGAAAATGTCCCGACTAGTGAGGGGAAAATGTCCCGACTAGTGAGGGGAAAATGTCCCGACTTGTGAGGGGAAAATGTCCCGACTTTTAAGCTAGGCACTATCGTCAGTTTATTTAAACAACTTTGCTGTTTTAATTTGCGTTTTCTACTAAGAGCAAAGAACTAGTTGAGGCAAAGCCAGTTGCTTATTGAAAGTGACTCAACAACCCCCAGATTCGAAGCATCTGCAATGTGCTGCGGTTGTTTTTATTATGTAAAGAAGTCTTGCACAAAACTTTTTTTTTTTTTTTTTTTGTTCTTGTTTCTGAGCTTTCTTGTTTTCTGTTTTGGCTCCAAGTCTTTCCAGCCAGAAAATCTTCCAGACCACAGTCTGATCCAGGAGGCTGCCAGTGCCATTGTGGGCACCTTATCCAAGAGGCACAACAGCACCGTAATGCTGGCAGTCATAGAGGTGAAGGTGGAAACGCAGCTCATGCCTCCTTCAGTGGGTGAGTGTCGATGTTCGGAAACACAACGTTTGGTTAAGGGGGAGGTTTAGGACCACTGGGGAAAAAATAGGTTTTTATTCCTTCAAAATTCTGAATTAATCCCTCTGAATTTTTACTTTTTTCCTCAAAATTTAGATGTTTTTTTCCTTTCAGAATTCTAAGGGGGGAAAAAAAAGCCTTTTCTTCCTCTTCAAATTTTGAACTTTTCTTTTTTCTCCAAGAATTACGACATTTTGTCTCAGAATTCTCTTTTTTTTTTTTCTTTTTCTCTGAGTTGCGACGTTTCGTCTCTGAGTTGACTTTTTTCCTCAGATTCAAATTTTCTTCAGTGGTCCTGATCCTCGTTCGTAGCTAGAGGTCGTGTTCAGACGCTAATCTTTTGTATTTCCTCTCTCGTACCCCACAGACTACCTGGTGCCTCTTTTGTGCGTCCTCTTCTGCTTGCTCTGCCTCTTCTGCATCATCGTCTGCGTGTGGTGGACGCGGAAACGGAGAAAAGAGCGCGAGAGGACGGCGCAGTCGGCTCCTGACGGCAGCGTAAACAACCAGTGGGAACCGCTGCGTCTCGTCGTGGGACGCCAGCCGCAGCAACAGCTGAAGGAGAACAACAGGGAGACTGAGCAGGAGCGCAAAAAGCTCATGGGCCCCTCCTGTCGGACGTGTGACGATGAGGAAGAGGAGACGGAGGGCGAGCTCGAGGAGGAGTGCGGCGGCGCGGAGGCGGGAAAGGAGCTCGTTTATAGGTACTCTAAAACTGCGGTGCAGTCCAGTGGGGGGGTGATCTGCACCCTGCACAGCTCCAGTCCGCCTCTCAAAGCCCCCCACCGGACCCCAGGCTACAGCTCTAAAGACAACCGCTGGAAAAACGTCAGTGCCGTCTTGACTGGTCAGAAAGTGCTCAAAGACCATTGTGTGTAAGAAAACGTAAAGAAAGGACAATGCAGAAGCAAGAGAGGCTGCAAGGCAGCTACTATTCTATTATGTTTGGGACTTCTTTCGAAAACAAAACGAGGCTTTGTGTTTAAGAAGCCGTTCTTTGGGTTTTTTTTTTTTTTTTGGTCGTCACTTTCGCTGAAGATGATTTCTCCTTTTTTTTTTTTTTTCTTTCCTCTCGTTCAGGAGGTGTGAGCACAGTGAACATCTTATTTTTGCTTCTCGTTACTTTTTGTTGCGCGCAAAAGAAGGCGCTGAAATGTAATATATATAATTTCAGGAGGCGAAAGAAGCTCCCTGCTTATTTTTTTTTTCTTTCAGTTCAGTTATGGAATTCTGCTATTTAAGTTTTAACATTTGAATTATTAAAAGGATAAAAAAAAAAGCTGTAAAAAGATTGTTTACAGACTGTTATGATTTTTGTTGAAATGTCAGTGGGCTCTAAGGATTTGGATGAAAATGGACAGTTTTCTCCGTCACCTTCCAGCTTTGCCCACCGATCCACCTGCGGCTGTCATGCCTTACCAAAACATTGGCCTGGAGGGAGGAAGAAGGGACAGAAACCCCAGTGCCTACTACGTGGCCTTCCATGTTTTTTTTGTTTTCTCCTTTGTCTCAGTTGTCTCGGCTGAAAGCTGTATTTGTAATATTTTGCAGTATTTGAGTTGGTAGCAAGTGCCTTTTCTACGAGCCGCCGTGGCTCCGAGTCGTGCTGCCCAGTTTGACCTCCTTCCTCTCTGATCTCGAAGGGATTCTTGTACATTTAAAGAGTTCAATTTCACAGCAACGCCATTCAAGGTATTTGATCAAAGCAGAAATGACTACGCTGTACATACATGTAAATACTTAAAGGAGTCGCTGTGTATATTTGAAATAAGTAAGTTAAAATCAAGTCACACATTTTTATTATTATTGTTAATATTATTTTTATTTTTTTTACAATGTCATTTCTTTTATTTATGTCAGTTGATATAAGCAGGTTTTCTAACGGTTTAACACCCAGAGTCCCACAACCTTTACACAGAGGTACCACCTATGGAGGATTTTCCCACGGGTCTAGAAACGGCTTGGCGTCGCTTCCTTAAATTATAAAACAGAGTAACTTTCTCGCGGTTTGGAAATAATCACTGCCATTGCATAACGCAGCCGGGCACAATCTTTAATTTTTATTTTTTATTTTTTTGTCTCTAAGCAACATAAAGCATTTTAAACGACATTGTAGCCTTAAAGTTTTCAAACCATTTCTAAACCCGTTGGAAATCCTTTTATTTCAGGTGCCTTAATGTAATAATTTATTACATTTCTTCATCTTTTTTTTTTTTTTTTTTTAGTTTTTATTTTTTTTTTATTTCCACGTGTTAAGGAACGTAATTGTCTCAAACATAGTGTGGCGTATCGTGGCGTGTTTTTATTCGCCAGAATAAAACACTCCCATTTATCTCACTCGCTTGTCTTTTCATGGTGATTCCTAGAATTAAACAGTTCGGAGAAAATAAAAATAATAAATCCATTATAGCAGTTTTGAATGTGGGTCAAATGTGGATTTCATGCATTTGTTCAAAGGCTTTAATGAAGGGAACAATGTTTGCCGTTGCAGGAACATATATATATATATATTTTTTTTTTTCCTTTTTCTTATTCAGTTGCTAGTTCAGTTTCAGAAGGCTAAATTTTACCCCCGTATTTTTATTTTTTATGTTTTTTTTCAAACCATGTCACTGTCTCAAAACGCCATTGTATTTCTGTAAATGGGACACAGCAAAAATAAAGAATTGAAGATGCATCTCTGTTGAATATGCATATTGTATACGCTTGTTGTTCAGGGGACACCAGTTAATTTTGTACAAAGTAAAGTTTTCATTCTTTCAGTGGAGTTTTCTTTGCTTTAAATGAGGATCACTTTTACTTGGAGAACGGCGCCTTTCGTCCAATAAAAGAGAGTCGGTCATAAACAGAAAAAGTTCGTTATCAGGAAACGAAAATTAAATGAGCTGCAAAAAAGCAAAATCTTACCAAATATTTTTGGTCTAGTTTCTAGTGCAAATATCAAGTGTACTAACTTGCAGGTAAATTCTCAGCAGGAGCCATTTTTAAGTCAATAACTACTTAATATTGATGAAAAAATTGGTCCCATTGGTAGATTACTTCACTTGTAACAAGACATTTTTTCCTTGTTATAAGTGAAATAGTCTGCAAGTGGAACTAGTACTTTTTTGTTCATATTAAGGAATTAATTACTTAAAAGTAAGCTGAATAGTTACTTTTAAGTTAATTTTATCTCTTTTCAAATGTACTAAGATAGATCAAAAGGTAAGATTGTGTTTTTGCAGTGTAAAGAAACAAAAGCCATTAGTATATACACATAAACGTTTTAGCCTAACTCTTTTTTTCTATTTACAATGTGAGTATCTTGTCCGGTGGCCCCGTAAAACCTGCCTGAGTCTATGTATTGGAGGCGAGGAGGATCTGGATCGATCAATCGATCCCATAGCCTCACCAGTCTGCCCACATCCTGCCATCGCTCTCACTCCCACTCCACCAATGGAAACGGCTCTCCTTCTCTGGGCTGATCCATTCTCCACCAATGGGAGGCTGGCGTGATCCTCTCCGACGGGGTGTTGGTGTGGTGGGATGCTTTGCCTCCTAGAGTCCCCTGGGGGCCCCAGGCCGGTGCTAATGGGACCTTCCCTTGTCGGAAAGGCCGGATCGAGTTACACAGCTTTGTGGAAGAGGTTGTGCCATCATTCATGGGGGAAGGGAGCTGATGATGTTTATGGATATGAAGCACTGTCAGGTAAATGGGGTCTGGTTCATATTTACCTACCTTATTATTCATGCCTGTTTTTACAGATGTCTCTTTCAGATATGACCCATCATTTCATCTCTCAAATTTAAATGCGATAAACCCAACTAAAGTTTGATAATCAGAACTAAAATTTTATTGTTTAATCTTTTTATTTTTTACTTGCATGGACTAAACAGCCTGGATGTATCAGTTCATTGTCAACAGGAATTAAATCCTCTAGACTGTACAACCTGGTGTTTAGCCTCTGAAACTCTCAAGGCTAGCTAAGAAAGGTTGGTGGCAACTAACTCACTCGCTCTTTGGTTACCTAGCAACAACTTGCCAAGTAACTGGCGCAGCAGCAGTTTCAGATCAGTACTAGCAGTTCCTATGAATGGGGTCTGGTTTATGTATCCCAGTCTGATTTTTCACCTCTTCCGTTTATAAGTAAGAGGTGGCTTTATTAAGAAACAAGATGTTTCTTTCAGATAAGAGCCAATGTTTCATGCATTCCCCCCCAAAATTAAATGCTTACAGGACGCGTACCAGACACCCTGGATATAACATTTTAACGTTACAGTTTACAGTAATTAAATTATCTAAACTGATGTTTATTAACATTCAATGTCTGCATCTCAACTTCCCTTATTGTGTAAACAAGGGCTGGACAATAAATCAATAACAATTTATACCATGATAGAGATACATGATCAAATATCAATAAATAATGCGTCTGATAACGCAGTGAATGATTTCACTGGACTCCCATTTAGACACCGCACAGCATTATGGGGGATTGAGGCAGAGGAAAGGCTTTAGCCGCTCAACCTCTCAAGGCTAGGTTAGAAAAGTCGGTGGCATTAACTAACTCTCTCGCTCTTTGGTTACCTAGCAACATCTTGCTGAGCAACTTGTCGTTACC
The DNA here is from genome assembly GCA_903067095.1 of Girardinus metallicus. NCBI lineage: Eukaryota > Metazoa > Chordata > Actinopteri > Cyprinodontiformes > Poeciliidae > Girardinus > Girardinus metallicus. Next base: position 22,393 of record CAEGAE010066277.1, on the reverse strand, counting down.
TAGCAACAACCTGTTGAGTAACTGGCAGCAGTTTACAATCAGCACTATCATATCCTGTAAATGGGGCCTGGTTTATATATTACAACCTTATTATTTATGTCAGTTTTTACCTTTTTTCTTTAAAGTCCATAGTTAAAGATTTACTTTATTCTGAAACAAGATCTGTTTCTGTCAGATTTAAACCACCATTTTCCTCAAAGTTAAATGTGATACAGTCAATTTTAGGCTGACATAACTATGCAGAATGCAAAGTTTGATCATCTGAGCTGAAGTTAATAATAATCTCAGTGTAAAAAAAAATTCTGAATGAAAAATAAAGTCCACAAAAATTCTCATATTTCTATTTAGAAAAAATAAAAAAAAAAGATTACCATACATTATATGAAAAAGGAATATTAGTCTGATGTAATGTGTCTTTAAATGTAAATACTAAAACATTTACTAATAAATTTTAGCACTTCAGAGCTCATTTTTATTCTGATTTTTATTATTATTAATTTGAATATCAGCTGAAGTACTCTGATCCTGCTTTGAATTCAGTTAGCAGTAAAACGCACTTGCAAAAAAAAATATATAAAACATTATTTTTCCTAAAAAATATGCTAAGTTTTTCAAGTCAAACAGTTTAAAAAGATAATTTACACATTAAAAAAAAAAAAAAACAATACTCTGATTAAGAAAATGCTTTCACAGGCTGCTGACCTGCCGTTTGTTGACAATCCCGTTTTAATTCTGATTGTGAGTGATAGAGCTGTGTCTGCAGCGCCGTTGCTTGGTAAAAAGCAGTGGAGGTGTGTTGCCAAGCTGCCTTTGTGCCTGTCAACATCAATAACCCCCAGTGAGTCCAGACTGCATTGGTAAACTGACACCAGATTCCAAAAGAGGCTCCGCGCTGCAGCCAAGGACATTTCTGCTCAGTGCGCTTGTAAACACGTAGTACTACGTTACTACGCTCGTCTCGAAACGGATAAAAGCAGACGGGAGGGAAAATTAATCTAAACTCCTGCTGGCCTGTTTATTTCTCCTACTAGAGGCGGGTTTTTTATGTTTACTTAAAATCTGGACTTTCTCACAGTTTTTGCCACCTAAAATAGACGTGTTTTAATACTAAATGAGCCTCTTTTGTTTGTTTTTAATGCCCCTACGCTCAAAAAACAACAACAAAACACTAAAATCTAATCATGTAACGTTTAAAAAGTAGACAAAGAAATTATACTGATTGATGGAATGGATGAATTTATACTGAAAGTGAAGATTGTTACTGTTTTTCATAATTTAGTTTTTTAATTTTGCTTGTCAGGAAAAGAACCCGCTTGCTTTTCCTCCAAATATTGACTTCTGAACTCTTCCTGAGTTAAAACATTAGTATTGTGTTTCTAAATGAATATGAACTTGTTTTCTTTGCATCTTTTTCTATATTTTGACCGTTTCTGCAAATAAACACTACATTTTTTCTTGTAATCTCAGAGACATGTTGTCAGTAATTCATAGAATAAAACAATAATGCTCATTTCACTCAAACATAAACCTCTAAGGAGTAAAATCAGAGAAACTGAGCATTTAAATTTTTTCCAAACATGTATATAGTGAGTAAAGATCTCTGTATTAACATTTTAATGTTTAATACTAACTGTTAAAATTCCTCAGGCGGTTGATTTTGTGTTTTGATCTTGTTTGTGTTTGTTAGGTTGGTTCATTGTAATGTTTGTAGTTTGGGCCACTGCAGTAGAAATTAATGGGGATCCTTAAATAAAAACTAAACACAGGATATTTGGTGAGCTCTGCTCTCTGTACATCTGTTGATGTGGGTCTCTGGGACCATCTGACAGCGGAGGCAGCTGGGTGACGGGGTTTTAGGCTAAGCCCTTCACCCCTTTGCACAAACACACACTTACTGGAAGTCTACATAATGGGACATCAAATTGGCGCGTGCTGGTGGAAAGAGGGCTGCAGCTGGCACTACAGCTGACTGTCTGAAGCCACAGCGCACAGACTGCGTGTGTTTGCACGGGGAGAGCGGCGTGTTTGCACTGCAGGTCTGTCTTGGCACTGCAGTAACCCAAACACACTTTCCGCAGGGATACGCAGAGGACACTTGATAGACGGAAGGGGACGGCAGAGCTGGTGGGCGATGGTATTTCTGGGTCTGTTTGGTGGAACGAGGCAGTTTTGGTTTGGTCTCATGCTAACATCAGAACAACGTGAGCAAAGTGAACACAGTCATGTTTCAGGTCAGAGGATTTTCGATCAGCTACTCAGTACTTGAGTCGGATTTTCACAAAACACATTTTCTACATTTACTCGAGTAATTTATTGAGTAGAAAATATGTTGAATGTGGAAAAGAGGTGAGCAAGCATGGATAATGATCAGGACCGAGTAGATCAGATGGACAGCTGATGTCAGATGATTTGGAGATAAAGACACAGAGGACAGACTGAGACGGTTTGGACATGTTCAGAGGAAAAACAGCGATTATATCGGTAGAAGGATGCTGAGGCTGGAGCCACAGGCTGGAGGCAGAAAGGGAAACCATAAAGGAGATTCACGGCTGTGGTGACAGAGAACAATTCTCCATATGAATAAAGGAAAAAGCCTGGTTTTGAGTACACAGCCTTGTGGAACTCCATGACTTCGTTCCTGTAAGCTGCCATGTCTATTTTTTGTCAGCTAAACGTATTTCTAAAAGTCATAAACACAACTAAAAATCAAAAGACAAACATGCACATTTCATTTTATGTTAAATATACAAAACAATAGATTAAGTCAACATAATTTAAAATAGACCTCAAAAATACGTCGTTGCTCTGGAGAACTGCTTTCCCCCTTCACATGCATGACCTCACGTAGAAAGGCCGTGACATCCACAGAAGCCGTTCGGGGATTTGGAGGTGTCAAAAGGTCAAAGGAGGATAAACAATCTGTGAATTTGCATCTGCAGCCAGAAGCTGTTTGCACACAGTGCAGACACACACTGGCACACATCTTCATGTGATGGCACGATGCCAGGTCTCTTCTAGCAAGACATTTCCGTTGAGGATTTGTTCCTAGACAGCTGGCTGAAAGAAGTGAAATCGTGACTTCGTGTTACCTAAGGAAAACGTACACAAGGCTCGTCCCACACCTCTTTTTGTGTGAACCTACCAATGGAAAGAGCGCGCTTTGCTAAGGCCTCATCATGTATTTTTCCGTCCTGGAGATTTGCCTCCACATATTCCATGCATGTCTGTTTGTACATGCTCAAGTAAGAGCGTGCAGTGAAAGTCAATATGCAGAACGGGGAAGTGCAAGGTCAATTTGCACCTTTCCCTGTCATGTTTGGGAGTGTGAAGTACCCACAGGAGCCTTTCTGAACCGAGCTACAGTAAGCAGAGTGATATCAAATGAAAAGCAAAGGAACAGTAATAACAGGGCAGCGGGGAAATTTTTAGATTAGGATCTTTTCTCTGGCTGCACTGCAGGTTTTATTTGAGGTATGTGACTCTAATGGTACCAAACAAACCTAGATATGATATTATCAGTTTGACGCAGCAGTCGGCAAAAAGGGATTAAATTCTCTAAACTGGGATTCAACTTGCATTTAAGCTTCCATCGTTGTGAATAATACATCAATAGCAATATCACGATAGAGACGTGATCAAAATCAATAGATAATACGATTGACGCTCACTGAACAATTTCTCCAATTTAGGGGATTTAGGTAGAAGAAAGGCTGGTGGCATTAGCTAACTCTTTGGTTACCTAGCAACTACTTGTTGAGTAACTCTCGGTTACCTAGCAACAACCTGTGGAGCAACTGGCCCCTTCAGACCCAACGTCAGGTGGAAAGGACATGACGTGATTCTGGGTTTAAACCGGTAGAAAATAGGGATTTTGTCATTTGAACGATTCTTGGTACTGACTGGTTTATTACTGAGCATCAGAAAACACAGAGCAATAAGTAAGCATAAATTTTCCCTTAAAAATATCCGTTTCAGTTCATAGTAGTGTATAGTATTTGAAATAATTTTGACAATATTTTCCATCATTAAATTGTAGAATATATTTGGGATATATTAGCCAATGCTTAATTATTTAGTGTTACCGTGCAAATAATAATAATAAAAACAACTATCTGTAAGCATTTTATAGCTTATTTTTGGTTTTATTTTTTTATTTTCATGTTTTTTATGACTATAATCTCTCAGGCTTAATTGAACTGCTTGTAAAAAAAATGTTTTTTGGTTTTATTTCAATGCTGGAGTGGAGTAAATATTAGTTGGATATTTCTTTTTGCTCTGTAGATAAAAATCCAGTCTGAAGGAGTTAAAGTTTCCCCGTTGCGACTCATAACAATATACATGTATACCATGAATGAGGGAAATGCACAAAAACTGCTTTTTCATCATAAGTATTGACTTCAATTATGATGTATTTATTGCTCAAGACCTCTAGCACTTTCTGGAAAACAACAACCTAATTGATGTTATCTTTTAAAATGCATCATTTGAATTCCAAGATGTTATTTGACCCCGCGTGCGCATACGTTTGGTTATATGCTGCTCTTTCTCTTCTAATAATACTAGATTCTAGCTGAGGACACTATTTTCATAAATCCATCCATCACATGTGGAATAATCTTTGACAGAGGTATTTTGCTTGTGGGACTTTAGGTGTGTTCTGACAACTTATATAAGTAACGTGACACAGATTTTTTGTAACATAAGTTAATTATTTTAAAGTCAGTCTCCGTAGCAATCATTGTCTTTGCCTAAAGTTCAAATGAATTGTGATAAGAGCACTTTGGTGCAGTTGTTTGCATGATTACATCTTGTCGAAAATGTCCTGGGTTTCAACCTCAACTTGGCTGCTTTTGCATTGAGTTTGCATGTTCTGCCTTTGCATGTTTGTTTCCTTCGGGGAATCTGGTTCCTCCACCTCAGTCCACACACATGCATGTTAGGTAGTTTGGAGAATGTATGTATGAATGTGTGTAAGTAGCTGTTTGTCCTGTGTACATCTGGGTTTCAGTATTTGTTCTAAACTTGAATTTGTGATTAAATATAAAACTGGTTTTCCTTCTTTTCTTTAAAATTTAATTTACCGTACTTTCTGTTCCAAGGTGACAACAGGTTTCTGTTTACCATCAACTCTCCTGTAGTTTATTTTTTATTGACTTCGGTGGATTTGAGGCCGTGGTTCAGTTGACTTTGTCAGATTGTTGTTTTTTCTTTAAAACAGGCTTTTGGTGGATGGTTTAACCTGGATTTTGAAAAAAACATTCTTTAAAGAAAATGCTGTTATATTTTAATCAACTAAATTTGATTAAATCAACATTTCTGGTAAAATGTCAGCATTCTTTTTATGTAGACTGAGAAAATAAAGAGGCTTTAAATCAGATGATTCACTGCACTATTTGTGCTTTTAGGATGTTCCCACACCTGATAGTTCGGTAGATTCAGTGATTTGGGACCAAACTCGCAACATTTGTCACATTTTCATCTCCACTGTGTCAAACAATCCAAACCCTTTGAAAAGCCACTTCACCCTCTCACCTGTGGTGGCGCTGCACCTAGAACCACTAAAGGAAACGACCTGAAAACCTCAGAAGAAGAAGTGCAACTTCCTTTTTCACAAAATGTAAGCAGAAATGGAGTAGCATCAGATTTTAACCGTTGTCATATTTCTCTTTTGTCTTTGGTAAAATACCACAAGCCATTTCTCTTTACAGCATTAGACTCACGTGTATGTTTTGGTTGTATTTACCCAGAATCCCCTGTGCTATAGTCCACTTTCTGCTTTTGGAATAGTCTCCAGTCTCCTTGGCGTTCACATGTAAGTTCACTTCACCTGAACCGGGACGTAGGTTTTTAGGTGTTTACATTTTTTGTCCGCATCAGAGTTCGATTGCGGATTCACATTCCCAAACGAACCGGACTTTCTAGGCAAACGAACTAGAGTAGTAAGTAAAAGATAAAACTCCCCGATTTTACCTCTAATGATGCACACTGCTGAAGTTTGACTGGTTTTTTGTTGAGGTTATCTTTGGCTTTTAGTAAAATTTGTTTTATTTAAAACATTTAGGCATGAAAAAAATCAAAGCAACAAATATGTAAGTGGTGGGGGAAGCACTTTTTCAAGGCACACAATAAAATATTAATGGGGTGTACATATACAGTTCGACCTGTAGGAATGATTTTGACCCTGTTTTGATTACAAAACTTCCACAAAAAGTGAAATCTGTGAACCAAGTTTTTATTTTTCTATCATATCTAATGCTATCAGTGCATTGTGCAAGATGAAAACGCATTCTTGCCCCCCGATGACTGGAAGTAAACTCCTGACAGGAAGTGAAGTTGGTTAGGAAACGTTTAGGTTTTGATTTTGCAATGGAAAAAAAAAAAAATCCCTCATTGTTGAAAAGGTGAACAGTAAATGCACACCTACGTCTATTAGCTTATCTTTTTATGTTGGCACTCCTGTATGACTCATCCTTGGCTCACTCGGTTTAGCGTGAATAAAGAAATAATGAATGCATGACTTTGAAATATCATACATTCCTGCCTGGCTCGGTTTGGGCACGTCTTAGAAATATGTTGCCTTGAGCTACGGTAAGTATTGATGAGCCGCAGAGAGTGCTGCAGATGTAATGTTCTGAAGAAAAGGAGAAAGCATGTAAAGCATCGCCATAATTGCCCTGATCTGCCTCTTAGTTAGGGAGAGAAAAGGAGTTTTGCAGCACCGCCCTTCTGCACTGAAGTCATAAAAAGTTCATAATTAATAGCAAAAACCTATCCCAGCTGAAGCATGTAGCAGCTTGGTGAATTCTCATGTATTTCCATATTATCTCAAAGTTTTCTCTACTTCTTGTGCGCCAATTTATGGTGTATATGTTAGGAGGCATGTCAGATTATTATGGGATCGTCAAAAACTGCTTAAGGGTAGCGTAAAAACTGTCAAGACAGGAAAGTGAAATTTTATGTGCAAAAAGGAACAAGCTTCTCCTCAATAGACTTAATTAGGGACTTTGTGTCCAACCATCCCTTTTCCCTTTTATGCTCCAAAACAGGATCCAACAGAGACTAAAATCACCTGCAAAAAATACTTGCGTAATGTAGCAAGCAAGGAAAGAGAGATAAAAACATAATTGACTCTAAACTTGATGAATGGTTGTATTAACCCTTGCACCATCAAGTTTTAATAACTGGTTCTTTTTGCTGTGCAGGATTTATAGACCTTTTCTAATGGTCTGCAATGCATTACGTCAATGCAGAATTGACGTAATGTACATTGGCGTTGTTTGTTTTATATTTGTTTTAGCAAAATCAGTAGATTAAAGGTCATGTTAGAGAATCTTAATTGGATTCAAGTCAAGAAAAACAAACAAAAATATAAAATACAAAAGAAAGTGAGATAAAACTTTCATCCTGTGAGATATTTGTCAAAATATCTTTTTCAATAGTGTTCAGGTTTGTTTGTGATTTCTAATTCTTAAGTTCTAGTTTTACACTGTAAAAACACAAAATCTCATCAAGTATTTTTGGTCTTGACTTCTACACTTGAAATAGGGCAAACATAACTTAAAAGTCACTTTTCAGCAAGCTATAGGTGGTTATTTATAGTTAATACTTTCTTATTAATGATGAAAAAGTTATTGTTCCACTGGCAGATTATTTCACTTATAACATGGCAAAAATGTCTTGTTATAAGTGAAATAATCTGATAATCTAAATAGTACTTTTTCATCAATATTAAGGAATTACTGACTCAAAACAAACTCGTATTTTGCTGAAAAGTTACTTGTAAGTTAGTTCTGTCTTATTTCAAGTGCACTAAGATATTTGCACTAGAAACTAAACCAGAAATACTTGTAAGATTTTCCGTTTTTGCAGTGTACTTTGCATTTTTGAGTTAAACATTGGACACAAACATTGATTTTTGCCCATCTAACTACTTTTTCCTCATAAAACAGTGTGCAGTGTGTTGTCTTAAAACATTTTAAAACAACAGCTGAGTGACTGTGGAGCTGATTTTATTTCTGTGTCCTTCCTGAGTTAATGGGAAGCAGTAAACCAAATGCTCTCCAGAGGACAACAGAAAATCAATTAATCAGAAACCAGTCCAAGCCGTTAATCAATCCCGTCAATTCAACACTTGAGATTTTTGACTTTGAGTTGCTGATTAGAGGTCAGCTTCATCTTGGCTCAGTTACGTTCTCTCAATGAAAACATTATCAAAGTTACCGCTCACCTCTAACATATGGACCCCCTGCATGTTAATTGAAATTTCAATCATGCGCTCAACGTTGGAGGGCAAAAAGATGATCCTTTTATATGCCATCCATTACAGCTGTTAAAACCATTCCCATAACTAATTGAAGGCTAGAGATGTAGGTATTGTTAATTTAGTGCAGTGCACCACAGCAAAGGGAAAAATAACATAGAAAAACCTCTAAAGAATAACTCAAAACCATATTTTTCTCGCTGTCTGTGTTGGCCACAACACATAAGCTAGTTGTCATAGCAACTGACATTGACGCTATTTTATGTTTCAGGGTTCAACACCAGAAAAACACTCAAACATTCCCCACACAAAGAACAGAACATCCTGTCCATTACAGTTTTATGTTTTCAGGCTTGATGTTTATTTTGTGAATATTAATAAGTGATCGCTGTGGTAGATTAGCTACTGTCGCTATTAGCTAAGCTAACACAGCGGCGGTTGATTAGCTGATTTAAACACCTGCTCTACTGAGGATTTGTCAGAGTTAGGATGTAGGTTTTATTTTTTAAATGAACCAAAACATTTAAAGCAAATCTACATGTAGCTCAATCAAGCTAGCGTGATTGAACTACTTCCCTCTCCCTTGCTAGTTTTTTTTCTTAAAACTTTTTACTGACCTTGTTTTCAAGTAGTCATTGTGCAGCAAAGAATTGCGTCCCTTTTCTTTTATATGTCAGGCGTGCATTTAAGATTTAGCGCGTTATATTGACAACTTAACAGCTAAAACCAATGCTAGTCATCGTTAGCGAGCAGCTGTTTGCCCTCCAGCAGGGAGATGGGAACGACGTCACTCTGCAAGGGGTTTATATGCTTACATGTTTCAAACCTTGATGTAGAAAAGCTGCAAAGTCATCCATCAATCTGGTTTAACTTAAGGTTTCAGATGCACTATTGCAAAGAAAAACCTTAATGAATAAAATGAAGAGGTGCACTGATAGTGGAAGTACAAGAAAGCCAGTAAGAAATCTGTTAATTGAGCTCTTTTTAGGTCATGCAAGGACTCGGAAGCTGGCAGGGAGCAAACGAGGGCACAGCTGGGAATAGCAAGTGGATGGATGTGCTGCCTGGACGGATGCCCAGCGTGGCAGATGACTTAACAAGGCGGATGCTTTATCTTGCAGACGAACATGTGGCTGCAGCTAAAACAGCCTCTGTCCTATTTTTCATTAAATGATGGAGAGGGTGGGAGAAGATTAATTATTTCAACAATATATTAGTATTTGTCCTTTCTCGTCTTAAATATCCATATTTTTACATGGCAAAATCACAAAATCTTTCCAATTATTTTTGCGTTGTTTCTTTTGAAAATATCTAAAAACAGTTTGACAGTAATTACCTAAAGTTTTCCATTTTGAGGAAAACTACAGTGCAAAAACACAAAATATTACCAAATATTTTTGTGTTGTTTCTAGTGCAAATATTATAGTACACATGAAATAGGACAAAACAAGCCTATAAGTAAGTTTTCATCAAGATATTGGAGCTTGTTTTAAGTCAATGTTTCTTGATTATTGATTTAAAAAACCACTTGCTCCATTGGCAGATTATTTCACTTAAAACAAGACATTTTCTCATGTTATAAGTTAAAAAATGTGCCAATTTACTCAAAAAACAAGCTCCGATTTTTGCTGAAAATTATTTGTAAGTTAGTTTTGCCTTATTTCAGGTGGAATAAGATATTTGCACTAGAAACTAGATTAAAAATGCTTGGTAACAACTTTTGTTTTTGCAATGTAGTTTTTTCTCAGAACGGAAGACCTATAGATACTTAGTATCAAACTTTTTTTTAAAGTGTTATCCCTTTAATTTAATAATCAGTCATCAGATTTACATCTTACTATTATTAGGCTGAATCTATGACATGTACCTTTTTATTTATTTTTTTTTTTTAAAGAAATAATGCTAAACAAACTACAGAGCAATGGCTCCCAATGAGCAGTTGGCAGCAGTTAACATTTGTAAAATTAACCATAGCTAAAATGCACAACATTATTAATAATAATAATAATAATAATAATAATAATAACAGTTAAACAAAACGTATACAAATATGACAACATTATTTATGAAACACTGTATAAGATGAAGTTAGTTAAAAATCTATGTTAAAATATAATATTTGTAAAGAAAACACAGCGCCGAATACAACAGGGGGCGGAGCTAATGGTTACTAGTTGCTATGGTAACCACCAACGGTCAAGCGCAGCGTAACGGAACGTAAAACACCAACAAATGTCCGGAGAAACAGCTTGTTGACGAAACTACATAAAGTCAAACAATAAATAAACAGATTTGGACAAACTTCACATCTATGATGTTATTAAAATAAAACCCTGTTACACGTATACTTTAAAACCTATTTGGGATTTATTGTCCTCGGTTTTGTTTCTCTTCTTTAAACAATGGTAGTTTAAAAAAAAAAAACACTTTATCTTGTATCTACTTAAGAAGATTTAATTTGTCTGTAAAAATTATGAATTAATCAATTTTCTACAGTGTTGAATGTAGCGAATTGAGCCCCTCTGTTTTGTTTGGACAGAGGGGCCAAACAAAATCATCCACACTTTGCACATCCCTGTCTTAATGTGTGTTGCTCTAACATCAGTCTTCAACTTAACATCTGGATGATAACTTATCTAGCTAATTACCAGCTGTCATAGATAATATGAATCAATAACTGTAGTACAATATCTGAGCTAACTGAACAGGACATTTTATCCCATAGTTAGTTATGATATTGAAAGAAAAACTAACAGGAGTCAAGGGAGATATCCACTCTTTCCCTGCCCTTCCTTGAGACCCACGTCTGTCTGACTGAGTTCCTGCTCCAATCTACCCAGAGAGCCCGGCCACAGGAGATGCACCGAGGAGAAAAACATACTTTGTTTTCTTTTTACAACATTAGAGGCAGCCAGCCGTGTTACAGCGTCACTGTGTGGGCCATCTCATTTGATGGAAATTGGATCTAGACTTGAGAGGGGTGTGGGTAATACGGTTAAAGGCATCATGAAAAGCCAGCTGTAACAGGATTTCGCCCTCTGTGCCGCTCCGACTGACTGCTGCCGTGAGGCGAGTCATTAGGGAGATTCACTGTGTGAGCGTGTTTGTCTCCACTCTGCAGCACGAAGGAGGTTTTACTTCCCTCTGGTCTGAGAGGCTCAATCTGTCATAAAGATAGAGCATCTTGAAAACCGCTCAGGGTGGTAAAAGTGTAAACGTTCGGTCATACAAGATCTGTTTGCAATACACTGAAAAAACACTAAATCTGGTTTTTGCTGCAAATATCTTAGTACTCTTGAAATAAGACAAAACTAACTTGCAATTAACTTTTCAGCAAGGCATAGCTTGTTTAAAGAAATTAATTCCTGAATATTGATTTTAAAAAGTACTAGTTCCACTGGCACATTATTTCACTTACAGTAACACATTTTCCCCATGTTATGAATGAAGTGACACTCTATAAACTGGCATCTTTTAAGTCAATATTGCAGTTATTGACTTTAAGCAGCAAGCTAATATATCTTGCTGAAAAGTTACTTCAGAGATTAGTTTGTATTATTAAAGTGCACTAAGATATTTACACTAAAAACCAGACAAAAATTGCTGGTAAGAGTTTGTGTTTTTTGCAGTATCGACCCTTTGCACGTGACGTCACGCTCTCCAGAACTCCGCCCGCTCCGCCATGATGGACGTCAAAACAACCAAAGCGCTCCTTTAAAGCTAGTCTAAAAACAGACATCGGGTAGCCTGTTACCGCGTCTGTTTAGTTAATTTTGCTTTAAAAATGGTCACAGGTTGCTGCGCGGTCGGCTGTACAAACAGACAAAGGTAGAAACCGAACTTGTCATTTTATTTTATAACTTTTAACAAGGATAGATATGGCGGCGATGGATAACAACCGTCAATCATAATAACTGTCAGCTCGGTGTAACGGATTTGCAGCGAACACTTTTTACAAGGTAAGAAGATTAACGTTAATTTACTTTATAAGTATGATTAGAACGATATCGAATATCGCGTTATGGAGAATGTAGTCTAGCCATCGGTAACCAAGGAGACAGTGCCGTACTAGCATGTAGCCTAGCATGTACGAAAGAAATTGTTAGCATCTCGTCTTTTGTACGTTTTTAATGTTGCTCCGGTTTAAGGGGAAACGCTGTTTATGACACAGTGACATGAATAATGTGGTGTGAATTCAAGCGAAGCCAATAATTAGATCAACACGTCAGGAGGGATGAGGTGCGGGTCGGTTTCTAAGCTAGCTATGTCAGGCTTTTGTAAATACCTCCGTCTATGAGCCCCAACCAGGTGTTTTACGTTCACAGACAAATTAGCTCGACGCTAACAAGTAGAAGCTATGAATAAACTGTCAAAAATGACTTTGGAAAACATTTTCAATCGCTCTGTTCAATACTCCCGTCCCTCACTTCCTACGTCCATCATGGCGCCTGGAATGATTTAGTGACGTAGTTGCAAAGGGTCAATACCATCATGAATGTAGTTTGCTGGGAATCACTGAACAGTATGATGCAAATGTGCTAACTTCACTGCACAGTGGTATTTCTGTCCCTATTCCTAAGCTCTTTATGATGGTTACTCCTTTCATTGTTGACCTTCCTGTTGACTGACATTGTTAAATTACCAGCAGAAAAAAGAAAAAGAGATCCTTGTTAATAACACATCAACACACATTGTTTCCATTTGTTTTCTTCACTGCAGTTTTAACTAAACATGTTTTGCTGCGAACGAGCGCCTGTTCTCCTGTGCCAAGGCGACTGTACGCAAGCATGTTTCAATGGAGAGCAATTTTAATAGCCATTCGCCAAGGTCAGTGCCTCTGCTGTGCTATGCGTGGAATGAGCGAAGGCCTTCGCTCGCAGCGCCTTCGGCAGACTCCAGAGAGTCGCGCTCATTGTGTGGCGGCCGAGGGGGAACAAAGACATTTCCACCGGAGGAACTTTGGGTTCCTGTCGATAAGGAGCCTTGTGTTGTGAGCTCAGGCCGTGTTTATATGCCTGTGTACAGTGGGGATCTACGCAGCAGCACAAGGCGTGCACGTCCAAGACAACAAGCGATGGCTGTATAAATAGTTCCCCCTTGACGACGCATCAAAGGTGGGGAGAAATGTCCTCATGATTTCTGCTTCATGCATGCTGGGGGAAAATATTTGTGTTGTTTCTTGCTCATTCCTGATCCCTTTTGAATTCGCTGAGCAACTTTCTCTCTGATCTTAAAGGAAGTGACCTGATGCTTATTCACAGATCCATACATGCAAGATTACATTCCATTCGTCTTTCCCAATGAAACATCCTGCATTCGTCTGTGAAAGACCTCTTTCAAAATCTCCTTCCTCAGAGCTTCCTCGCTATTTTTTTTCTTTACTTTATGAAAAGAAAAGCAGGAAGGTACATGTTTAAATATGAGGCCATGCGGACTTTGTTGCCCTCCACAGGCAGCTTTTAATGAGAATTTAAACTCTTAATCTAAGTGAGCAATAAAAGGACGGTATTTTGTTTCCATTGTGCTCACTGCAAAAACAGAAAATCTTACCAGGTCTAGTTTCTAGTACAAATATCTTAGTTCATTTGAAATAAGACAAAACCAACTTACAAGTAATGTTTTCAACAAGATATAAGAGCTGGTTTTAAGTCAATAGTTCCTTAATATTGATGAAAAAATACTACCTCCTTTGGCAGATTATTTCAATTAAAACATGTCATTCTTGCCAAGTGAAATAATCTGCCAATGGAACAAGAACTTTTTTATCATTAATAAGCGATTATTAACTATAAATATCTTGCTGAAAAGTCACTTTCAAGTTAGGTTTGTCTTATTTCAGCTGAACTAGAAACTAGACCAAAAACCCTTGGTAAGATTTTCAGTTTTTTCAGTGTAATTTGCATTTTTGAGTAAAACATTGGACCCAAACATGGATTTCTTTGCCTATCTAACGCCACTTTTCCTATAAAATAGTGTGCAATTTTCAGTCTTTAAAAGTTACACGTTTTAAAGCAAAAGGTGAGTGACTATGAAGCTGATTTTATTTGTGTCCTTAACTGCTAAATCCACTAAATTAAAGAGTAAGCATTCAGCTTCTATGCACCATAAATCTGGAACAAACTTTCAGAAAATTGTGAAACAGCCGAAACACTGAGTCCCTTTACATCTTTAGTCGCTTTTGAAACATTATAAATGAAACGTTAATCAACACTGTGGTGAGTAACGACGTCACTTGGCAAAATGTAAAGTTTCAGTTGTTGATTTTTGTGTTTTTATGATGTAAAGCTCTTTGAACTGCCTTGCTGTTCTTCATAAATAAACTAAGTACTAAGATATTTGCACAAAAAACTAGACCAAAAATACTTGGTAAGATTTTCAGGTTTTTAAAAACAAGAAAACAAACAATCAGTAGGACAGAGAAAAGACGTGCAAAGATAACCAAGAACAAAAATAATTAGCTTACGTCTACTTTTCTGCTTGAAAAAGAGTAGGAAGGAGTGAACACTTGTTATCTTTATTACTTGTAGTTAAAACCATGTTGTAACAGTCATGTACCTGTTCAATACTGATCTAGAGAGCCAACAAATAAATTATACACAAAATGGTTACAAACTGGCTCTCATAAGCAAAGAGCAAAACAGATTTTTTAAAGCTGAAATATAAACAAAATATTAAAACTGTCACCATGTTATTGTTTATTATGAGAAAGATAATCTGTGAAAAGATCACATCCTTCTCCACTTCCTCCTTGAACTACTATTGTCGTCCGAAGAAATGCAATGCGCCAGACCAAAACCAACCAGTCAGAGCCAGGAGGAGGGTCTTAGCGCTGTCAATCACCTCATGTACTCGCACTTCAATGTGCTAATAGTGGAGAAACAGAAACATGAACAGCTTATTACAGGATAACTATTTATCTACCACCATGCTAACTAGCTTAGCGTTCACAAAATGCTCAGCTAGCTGTCATAGAATAGATCAACAGAGAATAATTGACAGTGCTAAGACCCGCCTCCTGGCTCTGATTGGTTGTTTCTTGTTGGCACTGGAAGAAGGCAGAGAAGCAAATTTTTTTTCACAGATTATCAGCAAATATGTAAAAAAAAAAAAAAAAAGCTACAAGCTGCAGCTTTAGAGACACATCCTTCACTTTGAGAAAACATTTGTTCTGCATCGTAATTGTTTTTTGATTCCTCACATGTTTTAAACATCTTTGTCATTCAGTTCAAATGGGATTTACCTGCCAAAGTGTTCAAGCCCACAATTACGTTTTACCAATGGAAGATTTAGGTTTAAAGTAATCTTTTAAGTTTACAGAAATGTTTTTGTCTGACTGGAAGCAGCGTCAGTGCTTTTGGGTGGCCCAGCAGAGTCCAGACTTGAACTTTTGCTGAATCTAAGCTAAAGATTAGGGTGATTGCAAAGAATCCTTCCGACCTTAAAGGCTTGAAGCTGAAAGTGAGTCATCTGGGAAAACCAGTGGAAACACGCAAATAAAAGCAGCGGTCGATGCCGTAATGCCAAAAATGCTTCTCAGTTGACTTATTAAGCAGGATGTAAACAGTTCTTGACATGCAGTTTTTCTGTAAATGTAAAGAAACACAGGAAAAACGTTTGTTTCCAAAAGATTATACAAATCTTTACGTTGTTTCCTTATGTTTTGGGAGAAGCCTGTCAAAACCTTCTTGGTTGAATGAAAATACCTTTAAATCTAAATCTGCCAAGATTATGATTCATTGTGGATTAACTGTATTTTATTTGGGATTTTGTGTGATCAGCCAAGACAAATGTTTTGAGTGGTGAATTAAAGCGATCTGGAAAACATACCTTGTTTTCTT
Organism: Girardinus metallicus; assembly: GCA_903067095.1. Lineage (NCBI taxonomy): Eukaryota > Metazoa > Chordata > Actinopteri > Cyprinodontiformes > Poeciliidae > Girardinus > Girardinus metallicus. Next base: position 6,295 of record CAEGAE010066277.1, on the reverse strand, counting down.
TTCTTTTCTTTTTTTTAAAGCTAAAAATGTAAAAACTTGATATTTTCAAGCTCTGTTCATATCGAACGGAAAGCATCTCTGAACACCAGTTTTAAAATCTACACACAGATTCACCTTTTGGATTTAGATCCAGACTTTGACTGGGACATTGTTGTACATCCTTTAATCCAGGGATGTCCACAGTGTGGCGCATGGGCCATTTGTGGCCCTCTGGATGATTTTGTTTGGCCTTAAGAAATAATTGTGGCCCTTGATTGCTTTAAATTTGACACTTTTGGGCCTAATGACAAAAAGTTTGGACACCCCTGCTTTAATCTAAAACATTTTAGCTACGGTGCTAGTTTTCCGTCACATGTAGCATTTAAACTTTTGCCATTAGTGCCAACAGTGTCAAATTTAGAGCATTTATTTCTTAAGACTTTTGTTGTTTTGTGTCTTCTATAATATACTAAATAGACAATATTACAATCAAGTTAATTTGTCACATTTTTGTAGAAAATGAATCTGTTAAACACTGTCTGGGTTTCGCACAGTTGTTGTTTTAAATGACAGCTGCATATATTTTAAAGCTTTTTTGGAATTTATTGTCCTCTGGTTTTTTTTTCTTTAAAGAATGTTAAATAAAAAAATACTTTGTCTTTTAAATGAATAAATATTTTAAGAAGACTTAATTTGTATGTAAAAATTACAAATTAATTGTAAATTTGCTGCATCGTTGAATCATTCACAGGGCCACAAGTGGCCCACGTGCCACACTTTGGACATCCCTGACCTAAATAAACACTTCCTTCCATGTCATGTTTGTTTTGCCCCACATAACTTGTGGAAAACTACAAACAGAATTTAAGAAATCTGAAAAATTAGCTTTTTTTTCCCTCCAGAAATTGAGTGTTAATGACATTTCAGAGCTTTTTAACCATCTAAATATAAAACATAACTTCAAAATTGTCTGTTTAGAAACTTGTATGAATGTAATTGTGTCAGTCATTTGCCGTATTCCTTATGTTTCGACTTTCGATGCGTCCTGATGTGTTTGTGTGACAGCATGACCTCCGTGACCTTGCCCTGTTCAGCATGCAGTGTCGTATCTCCCTCCGTAAGCCCCGCGGTGACATTCGCACGCTGTCTGCCGCCTTTCCTGCCACTTATCAGCGGCTAATTGCCAATAATGTCAAAGAGACAACGTTACATCTGAACAGTTCATTCACTTATCCCGGTCCTGAGCCGGCGGCTTTGATGTAGCGCGTTCCCACGCTTCGGCTGGGGGGCTTTCCGAGCTTTAAGAAGGAGACGGTTTGAGTTGAAACAACAGAAGTGGCTTCAGCGACATCATTTGGAATAAATTTACTTTAAACAGTTATCTCATAAAAACATTATGCGATGTAGGATTTTCAACCTGAATTGAATTAAAGGCGTCTAAACATCAGTGTTTGTGTCCAGATGTTTTAGGTCAAATTCTGCTAAAAGTTCAATTTCAAATCAGAACCAAATGTGGTTGTGGGTCAAAAAAAAAGATATATTTAAAAAAAAAAACTGCTCAACAATAAAATAAGCATTTTGTACAGGACTTAAGGTTTTATCATGATATTTTACAGTATTGATGTGATAACGATAAAAATGAGGATAAAAACTATTTATTGCTTTTTTTTTTTTCTTTTTTTTTTACGTCTAACCTTAGGAGACTGAATGGCACAACAATCACAGATCCACACCCATTCTGCTGCATGGTGAGGAAAGCATCATGCTGTGGGGTTTGCTTCCATTTAGACAGAATGTGAGCTGAATTATCTTTATTATATTTTGGGGGGAAAAAATCGGAAATGTGGAAATTTTCCGTCTTTAATACGGAGTTGTGTTCCACAGAAAAAAATGTGCAAATACGTCTGTCGCAAAACGCGATTAATCTTTTGAGACTTTAAATGACCTTGATCATTTCCAAGCAGATAATTAATATTTTTACAGAGTTGTGAAGTTGTAAATGTTTCCCATTTCCGTTTTATTTTGGTTAAAGTTTCGGTTTTAAGCGTTCTTTGCAAAATTAAGGTTTACTGGTGTTTGAGAGGGCAAATTTACTTGAAAATTGTTCTAAAAAAACAACAATTATTATCACTATAATTACTGGATCAATTTATTTTCTAGCAGATTTGTTGTCACTTCAGGCCGATTCACAGTGAAGGAATTGGGTTTTTTTTCCCACACCACAACAGCTTGACATTTTTAATAGTTACGTTTTTGAAAAATCCTCAATTTCCCAATAAGTAGGTGAATAAAAAAATGAAGGTACAATGGCTGCTGGATTTACTTTTACTGTGTTTGTTCTATTGTTTTCGTGTTGTGTTGAGGATTGGACGGGGAGACAGGACTTCAGAGACACCACAGCCGTATCTGACACCTGATAAGACGACTGAGTTTAGCGTGAGCAGCGGCGGGCGAGGAGCCAGAGATACTCACATTCACGATGATTGCTGCTAGAGCTGGAGGTGAGAAGCTTCTGTGGAAAGAAGAGGACTGTTGTCTTCACATTACGCTTATCAGACATTTCCCGTCTGTGTGAGAGAGTGAGTCTCAGTAAAATTCACGCTAAATCCCCCTCAGTGTTGCCAAAGAGAAGATATTCTCCTCTCAGTGTGTAAATAGGTGATTGAAGCACTATTTAGTGTTTAAGAAGAGCATCGATGAACGCTCAACAGATCCTGACGGTTTTATGGTGTTATTCCTTCGTTCGGTGGCTGTTTTGACCTGCGATTATTGATTTTCTCCACAGAGTGAGTCGGTGCAGAGATGAGCTGAGCTGCTGCAGCAGAGAGGGTCAGTAAGTTTACCACCAAGGGAGGGAGGAAGAGATTTCCACTGCACACGCTCTGGAGAAGAGCAAGACAAAGATGGAAGATCTTCATCTCAAGAAGAAGAGATTTATTTAGAAACAAAGACCTGCAGGGTAAGTTTGAAATATTATGTCTTCTATAAACGTAATGGATTATCAAGTAAAATGTCTCATTTAGGAAGTGATATCACGTATTTTCTGGCTCTTTTTTCAGACCTTATGCAGAAATATAACAATAATTTATTTTTTGGAATCTTGGGTGGGACCGACTTTTCAGCCTGGACGCTACTTTTGGTTTAGATCACCCTAAATACCCCTCACCCACTCTGAAACATGGTGGTGGCAGTATCATGGAATGGGAACACCGGCTAACACTGAGTGGGAAAAGGGCAGAGCTAAATTCAGGGAAGAAAATATGTTAAAAGCTGCTGGAGACGCACAAATACAGTTTAGTAGTTTAGATTAAAGCATTTTCATGTGTTAGGATGGCCTAGTCAAAGCCTTGTGTTCACTTTATTTTAATCATTTACAACTTTGTGTTGGTTTATCACATAAAAAGCATTAAAATTTGTGATTGTGACATGGTTAAATGTTCAAAAAAAAAGGTTCAAGTGGGTGTGAATAGTTTTGAAATAGTTTTTCCTCTGAAGATTTTCTCTAATTCCCAATTAGAGAAGAAAACAAAACAAATCCTCGTCTGCGTATGGAGTGACTTGGCAGTAAACCTGATTCTGGCTGTGATTTATGTAAGTATGTGGGCAGAACAACAATAATTTCACCCTTCATGAGTGGAAGATTTATTTCTGTGCTGCTGCGTTTGACTGCGCTTGTTATGCTCGGTGTGGACGGCAGCAGCAAACCAGCAGAACATTTAAATGTTTCTAAACAGCTGTTCAGGTCGAGAGCCTCATCTCATCTGTTGGTTTCGATCTTTTTGTCCGAACTCTGAAGTGTTAGAGGAAAATATCTCAACTGCTGCTCGTACGGGTAAAAAGCTCCTTCTGCAACGAGAGCCAACAGTTAAAACACTTATAAAAACAGGTTTTATTCATGGAACATATTAATGTTCTTTCAGGAAAACTCGGCGTGGTTATGGTGACGGTTGGGAGCAACAACATGTCGCTAATGTTGTACATGTAACATGTTAACCGCAACTCTTTGTTCATGTCCTTCCTAATGTAAAAGGTGACGCTGTTTTGTAAATGTGAGGCCATGATAACACCAGGAACTACGACGACGCAGGACGTTTTGAGTTGGTTACAGACTCTGAATTATGGATCTTAAGCTTCCCAATGAGAGAAAACATGGAAATCGAGCAAGTTCTTTACTGCAAGTGTTGTGTGCATTGATAACATTTCCAGGCTATTTGTAATTTAAAAGCATAACGCAAGAAAAATAGACTTTATTTGCGTTGGCAAAAACAAACATTTTCTTTCAGCCATAAATGATTTTATTTTAGGTGTTAAGATGCAGTTAGTCAGCAGGGGGCGCAGCGCTGCTCACCCCTCGTCACCACCAAGCACACGTGTCAAACTCAAGGCCCGTGGGCCAAATTCGGCCCACTGTAGCTTTCTATGTGGCCCTCTAGAGTCTAGACTAAACGCTAAGTGAGCTTAAATATGTTATCAATCAAATCAATGCAGTTTTTATCTGTTTACTGCCAAATTATATCAATCTGTCCCTCCAGTTTCTTGAGAATGATCATAAATTTCCATCAACAAATCCCCACTAATACATAATTGGGAGTTTATTGCGAATTTTTCTCAAACATTTTCTTGCTTGTTCTAAACGGCTGCCTGAGTTTTAACTGACGTCAGATTATAGTCCATGATCTGTAGAGCAAGTAATAAAAAGTCACATTTACCATCATAAATAAGCGCAAATATTTCCAAATTAGAACCAAAAACACTTTAATTTTTATTGTAAAAAATCACAAAAAGAATCACAAAATCCTGGAGCGGCTGAAAAGACGTTCAATAGTATAATTTAATTTTAAGGATTCATTGATATTTTAACAGTTTATCAGGTTTTATCGATACGTTCTGGAACAACCGGCCCTTTAAGAGCGTTCAGGATCCTGATTTGGCCCAAAACGAAACTGAGTTTGACGCGGCTGCCATGTCATTATTATTATAAAGTTCAAAAACGTTTTGAAACTTTTCCCCGGCATCTTCCACTTTTCTTTTTAGTGACCCGGTTTTAACCCGGTCCTTTTGTAAGCTAGCTTGTAAACGGTTGTTTACGTCACGGACCACTAGGGGGGGGCAGTTTGACAAAGACTGCTTAAGGAACGTACCCTTTGATGTCAACAGTAGTGAATTATTTTCTGATGATATTTCAGGGTTTGTGCAGAATTCTTGTAGCATTTTGCAATCCGCTGTCAGGGAAAACCTCTTTGGACGACTACAGGCATGTTAGCAGCTGCCCTGGATGTCGTCCTCTTCTCGGCTACATACTATTACACATGATGTAAGTTCTCTTGGATCTCTTTCCAAACCTCTTCAAAGATTCAGGAAGCTCTGGTGATCTCATGCTCACTTTCACTTCAAATGTCAGAAGATTTAAACGAGGAAAACCTTCAAAATATTGAGTAATAATGTTCTCATCATGTGCATTTTAAGGAGAAATTGTTGTTCTACATCAAAATCTTTGTTTGTGACACAAAGCAAAGATAATTTTATTTAAAGTAAATGCTACAAAACATACAAATAAATTGTTTATTCGGTTAAATATCTTGAAACTAAAGGGATACGGTTAATTTAAAAACTGCTGACAGTTATGTTTACAGCTAGAAAGAGGAAAATTACAAAACTGAGCGAGGTAACAGAAGGAAGTACGATTTTCAAAGTAAAATTGTGCGTACTACTTCAAAACAAATGTACATTTTGATGCTTGGAGTAAAATTGGGGAACATTTTGGATGAGTTGAAAAAGTCCTCTATTATAAATCAGTTCAAAACGCTTTATAAGAAAAACTTTATAACCAGGAGAATGATATGTCACCTGCATCTTATATTGTTAATTTAATTTAATGTCAATCACATTTATTTTGTAATTATAAAGAGACAAGATATTTTCTTTTTGATCCATTTTTACTCATGTATATTAAGTGTTGTAAGAAAATGTTTTTGTAAATTAATGATAAAATTTGATTGATTACATTTCTTAAATCTTTTATTAAAGTTTCACACTATTTTGTGATACTATTGTTATGACAGTAAAAGTGACAATAATAACTATACATTACTTATTTTTTTTAGATAACTGTGTGTAACAGTTGTTGTACCAACCATCTAGACCCCTCAGGTCTTCTGGTTCTGCTCTGCATCCCCAGAACCAGAACCAAACGAGGAGAAGCAGCATTTAGCTTCTATGCACCACAAATCTGGAACCAACTTCCAGAAAACTGTAAAACAGCTGAAACACTGAGTGCCTTTAAATCTCGACTAAAAACCCACCTGTTTAGAGTTGT
>CAEGAE010066269.1:0-18428 GCA_903067095.1 Girardinus metallicus | reverse complement strand
GGCCAATCAACCTGACAGTCATGTTTTTGGACTGTGGGAGGAAGCCGGAGAACCCGGAGAGAACCCACGCATGCACAAGGAGAACATGCAAACTCCGTGCAGAAAGACCCCGGCCCGGGAATCGAACCCAGAACCTTCTTGCTGCAAGGCAACAGCTCTACCAGCTGCGCCACTATGCAGCCGTAAACAATAAATCAATTAATCGTAAAATAAAATAAAATGAGCTCGATAAGAAAATGAGGGTGATAATATTGCTTGTTTGTTTTCATCGTATCTCTCTTCCTACAAAAGAGATTGAATGTCAAAAAGTTTCAATCAAATGCCTCGAGTCACTGACAGTCCATTTTCATTGAGGTGTTTAAATACAAAAGGCCAATGCAAAATAATACGTATTAAGAATTTGCTTAATTGCACAAGAGATGATGCACATTTAAACTAACTGAAAAGCCAGCACTTTGAAAAATCCTGCACACATTTGTGTAATACAGTACACAGTAGTAAGTTTATACTTTTTCCCCCACAACAGTCATAACTGGCAGTATAGCCTGTTTGAGCCAAATGATAAATATGTGGCAAATTTGTTCACAGAGACTTCAAAATCTATTTAATTTATTTATGGTTTATGTATGTTGTGTATTTAAAATGTCTTCCAGTTGCAGTGTTAAATGTTCTTTAGAAATTAGCTTAATTATGTTTGAAAAGGCGTATTTGCATTTTTATGCCATTTTATGCTATTAGTTTTGGTCTCAAAATGACAATATTATCATTGTCATATTGATTAATTTATGGGAGAATTAATCACCCAGCAAAATTTGTTATTTGATATCACGACAGGTGTAAGTACGACTCCTTGGATTGGTTGTCAGCTGTCATAACAACCAAATCATTTTCAAATGACAGACCAGCTGATGAGCGGATTGTCAACAGCATGGCCTGGAAGGAAAAAGCTGCCAGGAAGTTCTTGCTGCTTCTAAAACTTGATGGCTTTTTGGTGTGCAAGAGCCTACATATAAGACCAAAAATATGTCATAGCTATGGCAGATATAGATTTAAAGCAATCGTTCAGTTTTGAAAAACATTTTTCCTTTGACTGCAAGTGCTGTTAACTTTTTGGAGCAGCATTTACTGGAAAGGTTTGATTGCTATAATAAATATTTTTCTACCAATTATTGAGAATGGTGTAAATCCTTGTAAAAATGTTTTTACTAAACTGTAAATAAAAATAATTATTTTGTTTTTCAAAATTTTTATTTCTTTTGCATTGTTTTATTATGTCTTAGTGATAAAATGATCTGTCTCCTTTCCTATGAAAAGAAAGTTAACTAATGCAATAATCCACCAACAGCTTGGTGGTCATTGTGTATTTTTCATCATGATGAAACAGGCGTTTCTGAAGCCATAGGCTTCCACTTTATTTTTCTAACACACACACATGCACACGCACACCTGTCCTTGCGGTCCTGTTACCTTACCTCAGCTCGAAGCTCAGCCAATTTCTTATCCATATTGGTCCGAGCTCCCAGTTCATCTTCCAAGTCTTCAGAGATGCGGCCTAACTCATCCTGATGTATTTCCTTCAGCAGATTCAGCTAAATGGTGTAGAAAGAAACAAGAATAGTATAAAAAAAAAAAAAAAAAACATAGATCTTTCAGGAGTTGCATTTCATTTTTAGAATTCATTTAGAATACAGTTGGATTATAAATTGCTGTACAACTTGGCACCGCATTAAATTAAAGAACCAGAAGACCTAAGTTGTCTTCTGGTTCTGGCCTGCTCTGCATCCCCAGAACCAGAATCAAACTTGGAAAATCAGCATCCAGTTTCTATGCACCACAAATCTGGAACAAACCTCAGAAAATTGTAAAACGGCTGAAACACTGAGTTCCTTTAAATCAAGACTAAAACCCACCTGTTCAGAATTGCTTTTGAACAATAATAAATGAAACACTAACCAACATTTTGATGTGTATTGATGGCACTTGGCAAAATAGTGTTTCAATTGTTGATTTTTGTGTTTTTATGATGTAAAGCACTTTGAACTACCTTGTTGCTGAAATGTGCTATACAAATGAATTTGATTGACTGGTTGATTCATCTTTGAAGCTGCTACTTGAATCAAATCTACTTACTTTTTACTTTGTACCTGTTTATTTGTAAATGATAAATGTTTATTTGACCACCTTTTTCTATGTCTACTGCGCCTCCTAGTGGATCTTTCAGTTATATTTCCTTTCTGCTCCAACTCCCTGCTGGAGACCTGTTGCCAGATGTTTGCAGCTGGATCTGTCCAGGCCGAGTTAAGGCTCCACACAATAAATGTCTTTAGCCAATCAAAGAACAGGTTATCAAAAAGCACTGAAAACCCAGGTGGGACATCACAGTACCACTAAACTGAATCTTTGCTAACAAGATGCTAACTATTTCAGCAAAATTCTGTTTTAATTATTCAGGTTGTTCTTGTTTTAATCATCCTTCATATCAAGTCTGAACAGTTTCATCTACATCAAAAAGCCCAGTTAGCCAACTGATTGCAGAGCAGGTGAATTAAATCTTTCCTTTTTTTGTTTGGTTGCCTCCAACCATCACCAGTTTGAATCAAAAAAACTTCACACAGGACAGTCCTCCTGAGATGATCAGCAAATGTTGGATTAGAAGTACCAAATGTCCAACAGCAGCAGGACCTTCTCCCTCACTTCTTCACTTTGTCATATTCAAATTCAAAAATACTTTTTTGATCTCAAAAGGACATTGCATTTGGTTGTAACTCATACTAATTCAAATTCTTCAAAGAGTTATTAGACAGTGATGGCTGTCAGCAGGAAAGATCTCCTGTAGCCGTCTATATTAGAGGGAATCTGAAGAAGCCTCTGACAGAAGACACTCTGTTTTCCCAAGACAGTTTCATGAAGAGGATGATCAGGGTTGTCCATAATTTTTTAAAAATTAAAATCCTTCATCATCTCCAGAGGTTCCACAGTCATCTCCGGAGTAGAACCCAAACAGAACCAGCCTTCTTTATCAGACTTTGAGCCTTTTTAGATCCCTGGTTCAGATGCTGCTGCCCCAACAGATGACAGAAGACGAGATGATGCTCTAAACCACAGACTTACAGAAGATCTGCAGCATCTTGCTGCAAACCTTGAAGGATCTTAGTTTCCTCAAGAAGTCCAGTCTGCTCTGCCCCTACTTATAGATGCTTCACTGTTGCATCTCCAGTCCAGTCTGTTGTCCAGATAAACACAAGAGCAGAGCAGACCAGAACCAGAATGCCTGAGAGGTCTGGAAGGTTGATGCAATAACAGATCTTTAATATATTGTGGTGCTAAGCTGTTCAGTGATTTATAAACTAGCCATCTTAAACGCTTATCCCTAGTGAGGTTGCGAGGGTTGCTGGTGCCTATCTCTAGCAGTCAATGGACAAGAGGTGGGGTACACCCTGCACAGATCGCCAGTCCATCATGGGATTTATAAACTAACAACTATTGTAAAGTCTATTCTCTGAGCTACAGGGAGTAGGTGGAAGGACTTTAGGACTGGGTGATGTGCTCCATCTTCCTGGTTTTAGTCAGAGCGCCAGCAGCGTTCTGGATCAGCTGCATCTGGAGGATTTTTTTTAGGCAGACCTGTGAAGACAGTTTTGCAGTAATTAATGTGACTAAAGATATACGCATTGATTCGTTTTTCTGGATCTTGCTGAAACATTAGTCCTCTAATCCTGGAAATGTTCTTCATGTGAAGGCTTTGTCTACCTTCTATCACTTTATGTGGCTCTGAAGGGTCAGGCCAGAGTCCATCACTACTCCAGGTTTTGGGCCTGACTGCTAGTTTATGGTTGTGATAACTGAAGCTGTGCGTTGATTCTAGATCGTTATTCTTTAGGCTCAAAGATAATGACTTAAGTTTTGTTTCTGTTCAGCTGGAGAAAGTGCTACACACATTCACATACTAATTTGTTCTAAGCATCAGTTCAGTGCTTAGATGGGTTCAGAGTCACCTGGTCACATCATGATGTATTATGATGTATTATCTGAGCTAGTGCTAGCATGTAGAAAATGAATAAGAGAACCTTGGGCTAGCTCACATGTGACTTCTGTCCGCTTTGAAGAGAAATTTCCCTGTTCTTTATGTAAGATTCAAACCAGTTGAGTACTGGACCGGAGAGTCCAACCTAACTCTCCAGTCGTTTCAGTAATATATCAATATTATGATCAATAATATGACAAACAGTATCAAATGCTGCACTGAAGTCTGATAGAACCATCACTGTGGTTCTTCCACAGTCTATTTATGTGGATGTCATGACCACTTTGATGAGGGCAGTCTCAGTACTCTTGTGAGCCCGCCAGGCTTATAAAACACTGGGGGAAACTCTGTAGCAGTTTCCATCTGGTTTCAGGCCTGATCTGCAGTTTCACAAAAACTGAGACGATTTGGATGATTTGACAAACTTTTGTCTATTTTTTGTGATAACCGAAAAACATTTGTTCTGACTGAAAATGTAAATCATCCTGTTACACAGTTAAGCATCACAGTTTAAAGAAATCACTGTAATAGTGTGTGACTGTCATCAGACGACTAGATCCAGTCCATGAACCAGAGCCTCTGCCAGCAGTCTCACCTGTTTGAGTGCTTCCTGTTTGCTTTTACTAAGGTCCTCGTATTTCAGTTTCCAATGGCTGAGTTCAGTCTCCAGTCTCTCGATACTTTTACTCAGGGCCAGCTTGTCTCTGGGGAAAACAGAAACAAACATTAGCAACACAACATGAAGGGTTATTGGCTGAGTAAAATGGCAACTGCTAGCTTTAGAATTTGTTCTCATAATCAGTTTTTTCACATAAAAGAATCGGTATGACGCATCCTCCATTAGCCGGATTTTGCAATATTCAGACAATTGCTTATTTGAAACTTCCTTTTTAATGGTTTTGACAAAGTTTCAGAAACTAGAAATAAATCAATAAGTAGGGCGTACACAGGGTGTATGCAAAGATTAAGTCTCAATGGCTGATTTTAGAACTGGTCTAACCTTACTCAACTAAAATCAGATATGACTGGGTTCCTTCTTCCTTTACTACAGTCATATTCAATAAATTAGAAAATACATAATGAAGAGTTCCATTTGTGAGATTAAAAGTATCTTTTAAGAGTAACAACCTTTAGGCAGGTATTAAACATACTTTTCATTAAGTCTAGATTTCTGATTTTAAAAAGAGTATATTTTTTTATTGGTATGATGTAATATTCTAATTTTAAATGTCACATTTTCATTGGCTGTTAGCAAAACATCATAATTAAGAGAAATAAAGGTGTTAAAATATCAGTCTAATTAATCTATATAAACTATACTTAGAGATGAGTTATTGAAATAAATTAACTTTTCAATACTATTCTTATTTATTGAATGAGCCTGTATTTTGTGTCATTTTTAGTATTTAATGAAAAAGTCAATCATTCTAAATCACAGTTTTAGTCACTATGACAGTTTAGCTTTTGTATCATTTTCACTGATAATGATAAGAAACTTAAGATGAATTCTTTAAGTGACTAGAAAATTGCTGCTTTCCATCACACATTCACATTTTCCATTTGTCACCACCAAACTGAAGATAATCACCATAATAACAACGAAGAAAACAACACCAGTTAGCTCCCAATAATGTCAGAGGTATCAAATCTAACTTATAACCTGTGATCCAATGACCTGCAGTGACCCATTCCCCAGTAAGACTTGCTCCCTCTTACTCTCTCTCTTTCAGCAAGACTTTCTGCGACTCGTCGAGTCTGAGCTGCAGGGCGTTGAGCTTGCTGGAATCTTCCTCCACTGAGCTCATGTCCTCCCACAGCTGCCTGCTCCGTTCCTGCCGGCTCAGACATGATGACGAGCGGGAGCCGGCTGCACTGACACCCCGACTGCTCCAGCTGTCCTGAGCGTCAGAATCTGGTGCTCCACAATGCAAGACTGACTCCAGCAGCTCCAAGTCCTTACAGAGAGGCAGAGAAATTCACTCCAGGCTAAATATGAGCTCTGAGCACAAACCCTCAGGATTATCGAGCACTGGGAAACAAAGTCACATATTACGTTAAATAACAGAACTCATGAGGGAAGAGCAACTCAACACCACACTCTTCAAAAACACATGTAGCATGCCACATTAAACAGGTGCTGGTTCTATCAGATAAAGCTGATCCAATAAGTAAGATGGATCTTCTTGTTAGTTGATAAATGTGGTCAAGTTTGGCCTTCTTCTTTACCTACTATAGGCTCATACAATCTTGGTAAAGTATGATAGACTAATAGAGAGTGACAGATTTTCAGTAATCACAGAATTAATACAAATATTAGGTCAGAGTCTACAGGAAGAAAAGTGAAACATCGTGGTGCCTTAGCTTAGACCTCACTCTGACCGTTTCTGCATCTCCACATCATATCCATCTCCCAGGTAACCAGCTGGTGGCTACAGCAACACACACACATTGCTATCTTCTCAACTGCCAGAAAAGATGGCAGTCAATATTAGAAATGTCCATGTTAAGGACCATATTATCAGAAACACAGCAAACCAGGAGAAAGAAAGGTCTTAGAAATGATTCTGAGACAAATTTAAATTGAGAATGGCCAAAACAATGGCTACAAAGATAAATGATTGGAAACCTCAACAGCAGTAGGAAGAATTTAGTTTTCAAAGCAAACTCAGCCCAATTCATATTTTAATTATTTAGTTATTTGTCAGATGGTTGTGGTAATTTCTTGGATTGTGTTGGAATGAAACAAACTACTATGAATAGATTAGACCAAACTGAGCTATAGAAATCTGAATTTAACCAGTTTTTTTCCTTGTAAATTGCATTGCGACTATTTTTTATTTTTTTTTTTAAATTGGTGGTGTATAGATAAACTGAATAGAAATGAATTGACTGGTCACGTTGAGGCTAGTAGTCCTCCACACAGCTGGTTTGGGTTCCAGTACAGAACTTGGAGCCTTTGCTTCATCTCTTCCCCAAATCTCTTTTTGCCTTTTTTCTTTCAGGTAAACAATTCTGGAATCAACAGTATGCCTGTATAAATTATAAAGGCAATCTTCCCACCCCCTCTGATAAGTTCACTTCTACATTATCACATTGGCTTAGCTACACACACTTAAACAGAAACTTGTTGTTCTACATTGCAGGCACCAGAGGGCCCTAGCGTGAGCCAAACTGTGTTGAATCACATGTGGAAGCACTCTGAGAGAACAATGAAGGGAGGCAGGAAATGAAGCTGAGCAGCCCCACAAATGCACATTATGGTGGACTGGAAACTGGAAACCTACATGTGAACTTATCTTTTCTTAAACACTGCTCCAACAATCTGATGGTCAACATGCACAATCATGTTAAAGTCACTTATTTAAACTCAGAAAATTTTAATATGAAGAGGAATATAACATTACTCTTAGTGTGTATACGTGAGGACACAATACATCTTATTTTGCACTGACTTCTGTTCATTTTTCATTCATTTCTATGGCCAAGCCTTAAACCCAACCTTTACTAGTACATGGATAACCCTAACCTAAACTCAATTAACACTAGGGCTGAACAGACTGCAGTTTTCTGACCGATCGCCGATGACCAATCCTTAAAAAGCCTGACTTGCCAATTCTGATTTTGGCCAAAACCCATTTATTTTGTCTGAAATCTTGCTAAATATAGCAAGAAAGTCGCTGAGTTGGCAATAGTGGACTGACTATTGCTAATCGTGAAAGTGCAGGACATGACCTGATGTGCTGGTCTGTCAATCAAACCTTTGTCACAGGAAAGTAGAGGACAGTGGTTGATTTTTTAGACCTTTGCTGAGGTAGATAAGATCGATGTTATATTCAAGTATCGGTAGATCACCAATCTCCCACAATTAAGGAAATTGCCGCTAATAAATCAATGCAACTCTAAATTATACCTCTGTGCTAAAACTAACCCTTAACCCAAAAACAATACTTCTTTTTGCAGGGCCCCGGCTTTGAGCCCCAAAAGGAGCAGTCGGTCCCCACAATGTAGCATTTGTTAGAAAACTGGTCCTTACAATGTATCAAATACAAGGCCACAGACACACACATACACAAGTTTCATGATGTAGATATAGCCAGGTGTCATGATATAGTTAATATTATTTCCTGTTATAACCTGAGCTGGTAGGAGTACAAAGATATCGAATAAGATGGACACTCGGTTTGAACCTTGGGGTACGTCACATGTGACTTCTGTCCATGGAGGGAGGGACGGACGGACGGTCCAATTCTGTTTACCATATCACATCATGTTTATTTACACCACACTTTGAAAAACAAGACATGGTTGACCAAAATGTTGTACAACAGGTAAAACACAAGACAGTTGATTTTGTTAGTGCACAGAGAGAAGATGATGGAATCTTCAACTAGGTACTGAAATAAAATCAGTCTGCGCCCTCTGTTAGTGAGCTAAGGAATCCACCAGCCCACTGAAGCTAGGATTATTGACATACAATGTCATTCAAAAAGTCTTAAAGGAAAATAAACAAACAGAAGTAAATCATATATTAATAAAAATAAGAAATATATTAAACTAATATAATAACATTATATTAGTTGGTAGCACTGGGAACAAGGCCTCTCACCTTCTGCTGGCCCATCTTCTCTCTGTCCAAGTCCACATCCCTCACCGGTTCTGCTTCGGGAGACCCTGGTGGTCCCTCCTCAAACTTGCAGTCTGTTATGACCTTAGAGAGAGACGGTGCCGGGGAGGATGGGGTAGCAGATGAGGAAGAAGAGGAGGAAGCACTGTGATGGAGAGGTGACAAAGGTAAGGAAGATGTGCCAGTAGCCGAGTGAGCAGTGGGGTCGCCCCGGAGATGTAGCGTCTCCTGGCGCAGCGCCTCGTTTTCGGTGGCGAGCTCCTGCCGCTCCCGCCGGATGCCGGTCAGCTCCTTGGTGAGGGTGTCCAGGCGCTGCCTCAGCTGCCGAATCTCATCCCGAGCTCTGTTCCGTTCTGCACGGACCTGACAAACAGGAACAGCACCACTTAACTAACGGCTTTCTGGACAATCAGACCTGCAGTAGGCTCAATAATCTCTCCCCACCTTACTCCACTTCTCTCTCCAGTTGGCTGTGCAGTCGGACCACCACCTCATGGTCTTTTCCATCTGGGCTGCCCTGGCCCGAGCTTCCTCCAGCTCCCTGAGTCTCAACTCCTCCCTGGTCTCCCAGTCACCTCCAGCTCCTTCACCGAGAGAGCCTAGACCCAGACCTCCAAGTCCAGGCGACAGCAACAGAGGGGGGCTGGAGCTGGGAGTTCCCACAGTAGGGCTGGGCGTGTGGGCCAGGCTGTCTGGGGAGCGGATCCCCTGGTCCGACCCCAGACCAATGCTGCAGAGAAGGCCGCCTCCTGCTGACTTCCCGCCTTCAGACAGGTGGGGGCTGGGACTGTGGTTCATTGTGGCACAGTGAACGACCAGGATAAACAGTGTGAAGGAACAGGGCGGAGATTCAGGAGAACATATCTGGTCTGTAAAAACCTGGAGACACAGAAACAGGATACATAATAGCTAGCCATGGAAAAACAATTTTCCCGTAACAGTAAGTCGTTTTTCTGTCATTAGCACATTTAGCAGCATAAAAGTGGTTGACTGACAGCACTGAAACAGTCCTCCTCACTCTGATTGATTGTTTTTTTACCAGGAGTAGTGCTTTTTTAGAGACTGCAATAAATATGGAAAAACCAAAAAAGTTGTAAAGCTTCAATAATTATCTTATGTGTTGCCTTCTTTTACAGTGAGTCTTATATCCACACAACAGGGCAGATCAGAAATACTGCTTCTTAGAACAAAACAAAGAGAGAACAAAACACAAACACTAGGGCTTAGCAAAACGTTTTTACATCAGGCTACATGGTTACTGCATTAGTATATCAATGAGCTTTTCTAAGCAGTAGTTGGCGATATGCTCTTTGCCACTGAGTATAATTCATGCGGCTAAAACAAACATTATTTTAACTTATAAGTTACAAAACTTTTCCGGTTAAAATCCTTTGAAGGCTCAGAATCAGCCTTCAAAGGCTGATTCTGAGCCTTTATGGTTCAGAAAGTTGGTCACATTATCAGCTGAAGAAGACTCACCTGAAATAAATAAAATTTTTAGCTATTGGAATTGCGCCTGAGACAAATTAATTTAATCAAAGTTTGTCATGAAACTTTGATTCATGACAGAGTTTCATGACTTAGTCATGAAACTTTGTCATGAAACTTTGGTAGGGGTGAGCTGATTGCAGTTTTCTGGCCAATCGTCGATTACAGATTTTTGAAAATCCTTAATTGGTGATTTTGATTTTGGCCAATACTAATTTTTTCATCTGAAATGTTGCTAAATATAGCAAGAAAGTCACTGAGTTGGCAACAGTGGGGGAATATTGTTAACTGCAAACATACAGACATGATCTGGTGGGCCGGTCTGTCAGTCAAACCTCTCTCACTTTGGAGAAGAAGAGGACAGTGGCTGATTTTTTAAAACATTTACTGATGTAGATAAGATCGCCTTCACATGTACTGGCCTGTCACCAATCTGTCAACGTAACATAGATGTTTCACTAAAGTCACAAATTATTTTAGCATAGAGTGTTTTCTCCAGCAAAGTCACTGAGGAGGGATTCCAGAAGTGTGGATGCATCCACTAAGCAATAGGTAGCATGCCAGGTAGTGATTGCAGAAAGAAGCCAGGCAAACTACTAACAAACTAACAGCTTTGTAGAGACAGAAGAGGTCTGTCTTCTTTAGAGCTTGTGGCAAGATAAGGCCATCCGTCATGAGAAGATGGTTAGGCTTTAAGAAGGACAAACCAGCTCAAGGTGGAAGATGGCACCACAAAAAGCCAGTTTTACCTGCTGATCACTGGCTAACAAACTACAGTGCTACTGTTGGCAGACTACAGAGACAAACACACCATGGACCCAAGTATGATACAAGACATAAATGGTAAATGGACTGAACTTATATAGTGGTTTTCCAATAATTTTTGCCATGACCAAGAAAAACATTAAGAACATCACTGATATCCCAGCTATTTTAGGTTATTCTCCAATATGGTAATACCAATAATTTTGTCCAAAACATTTGGGATGAAATGTTCCTTTTGTAAGTTCTGTTGTTCTAAGAGATCACAAGGATTTCCCACTAACTCCTCCTTCCTGGCTGTGAATAAAAATACAGTGCCTTCTGGGATTCAGTTTTTATCAACATTTCTTTTGTTCTTTGTGTGTAGTTCATAACTTTTTTGACCCTTTTCCATAAATACTGGAAGGGTGGTTCGCACAGGGTGCCAAACATGCCATGACCGTCCCTGCTGTCAATCATTAATTGGCCCAGATGTGGAAGAAGCTTGTTGTGTCACAAGAGTCACTCGGTTTATGACTCTTTACAGGTAGCAGAAAAGCAAAGCAATATTTTTCTATAGAATCAGTCCTCCGTAGGAACCAGCACCACACACACTATGCATTGCAAATCATTGTAAGAGTAAGTGACTGCTAGTATACTAAAACCTTTTACATAAAATTATGTTGTGCTTACAGTATTTCAGATATAGTGATTAAAGCTTTCAGTAGCTATCAAATAACATTAAAATGAGTGATGGTGAAATCATTTCTAGTGCAAGCCCAATTATTCAAGCATCACTGGCTCCAAACTTCTATAACAAACATTTTTTCTTTGTTAGTCACAGACTTCTTGAACCTGAGCCAGAGGGAAGTCTCGAAAATTTAAAACAGAGGCTGGGCTTTAGGATTCTTGATCAAGCCTGACGAAGAAAAATAGATTAACATTCCACAAAAAACAAGCTACACTTTTCCTAATGAAAGAGCAAGCATAATCTTTATCAAAATATATATTTTTACAAGTGGGAATATAAAATCTACAGACATGCATGTCTCTAAGTTCCTAAAAGGGTCACCTGCAGAGAAACTCAAAAGTATGCTGACTTGCAGAGTTCATAGCCATTTCATATTTTAACAGTTTCTTACATTAAACCACAAACGTCAACTGGATTTTGGTCTAACCATTTGTGACCAACCAGCACAATTAAATAGATAACTATTTTTTGCAAATTAAAATTTGAAAAAACTCTCAAGCATGTACAGCCATAAATCACCTTCAAATGAAATTAGGAATTACCACTTATAAGCACTCCATTTGAACGGCTAGGAATGGACATTGTTGGCCCTCTAGAAAGAAAGTAAATCAGGCAATCATTAATTGCTTGTGATACTGGATTAGGCTACAAAATATCCAGAGGTCTTTCATTTGAAATCAACAAAAGCCAAAGCAGTTGCTTTGGCTTTTGTTGATAACGTGAGCAGACGCCGACACAGGACTTCACAGTACTACTGCGACGACGTACTAAGAAACCAGACACACAAGACGCTAGACATGCGACCAAGACAATCGACAAGACAAGAGTCCGACAACAGACAGAGACAACAGGTGGGTTTAAATACACAGAGGGCAATCAAGGGAACGAAACACACTTAGGAAACAATCAAGGGGAGAGAGACAGGACTTCACAGAGAACATACCTAAAATTAAACACAGACACACAGGCAAAACCCCAATCCCGACAGTATCTCCCCTCAAGGGCGGCTCCCAGATGCCCAAAAACAGTCCAAACAAAACAAAAACACAACAAAGGTGGGCAGAGGGGAGCTGGATGGGGGGCCAGAGTCCAGAAACCAACAAAAAGCAACCTAACCAGGACGGGCGGAGGGGCGCAGGACGAGGGCCAGAGTCCAGAGAAGAAAAAACAAAAACAACCCAACCGGAGTGAGCGGAGGCACAGGAGGCGGGTCCTGGTGAGGGGTCCGGGGTCCGGGAGCGGCGCAGGAAGTGGACCCCTGGAGGCGGGTCCGGCAGGGGACGCTAGGGCCTTGGGAGGTGGAGCAGGAGCTACCGGGGCCTTGGGAGGCAATGCCAGAACCTCTTGGGCCCGGCAGGAGGCTGAGAGGGGCCGGCATGAGGCTCAGGGGGAGCACAGGGAGGCGGAGGCTCGGAGGGATCTCTAGGATTCTCGGAAGAAGCACTAGGGGCTCGGAGGAAGCACTAGGGGGCTTGAACCCACTAACTGGGGCAGGCCACGCTGCTAGCTGTGCCGCCTGTCTGCCTGGTGCGAGCCTGGCCGCCTGGAACCCCATGACCACGGGGTCATGGCTGGAGCGTGAGCAGGAGCAGAGGCTGGAGCTGGAGCAGAGGCTGGAGCAGGAGCAGAGGCTGGAGCAAGAGGAGAAGTTGGAGCAGGAGCAGAGGCCGGAGCGCAGGCCGGAGTGCTGGCTGGAGCCGAGGCAGGTGCAGAAACTTGAGTGGGGGCTGAGGCAGGAACTGGTGGAAGGAGGACGGGCGCAGGAGCTGGCGCGGAGGTAGACAGAGCAGGGTCGGACGTTGGAAACATGAAATTAGAAGGCCTTGGAGACAGTGGTCCTCCCCTCAGCACTGCTGACGCCGTCCGAAGCTCCTAATCCACCTCCTGACGCAGAACCTCCAAAGCAGAGTGGTGGAATACTGGGAATCTACTCGTCCAGCCAGATCAGCATTCGGGTGGCGGTGTTGAGGCGGCTGACTGGGGCGTACGGTTTCGCCACCTCGTCAGCATAGCGCTGGATGTTTCTGATCAACAACCGCCAGTCTACTGGGTCCATATTGATTCCTCACCTTGTGTGGTCAGATCCTACTATCATGAAATGGTGTAGTGGGTGATGAGGGAGAACGCAGGCAGACCCAGGAAGAAAATGAAAATGGAGATTTAATGATAAAAGTGCAGCTCAAACACAGTCCAGGAAGCAGGCAGCTGAAAGCTAAGCTAATCACTGGTAGAAACTGTTCTTAAAGACTGATAACCTGAGCAGACGCCGACACAGGACTTCATAGTACTACTGCGACGACGTACTAAGAAACCAGACACGCAAGACGCTAGACATGCGACCAAGACAATCGACAAGATAAGGATCCAACAACAGACAGAGACAACAGGTGGGTTTAAATACACAGAGGGCAATTAAGGGAATGAGACACACCTGGGAAACAATCAAGTGGAAAGAGACAGGACATCACAGAGAACAGAACTAAAATTAAACAGACTCACAGGCAAAACCCCAATCCCGACAGTTGCCTTCTGTCTCATAACCCAGGCTGCATGGAAGCTGCTGTCCCGTGACAAACACCCTCCAATTGACCAGATGATCGCCGCCGGCCTCATCCTCAAGTTCGTCTCTTTGGTTGGGTTTCCCTCACTGATTGTTAAACTAACTTTTTGTCCACTTTGTTGAAGTAGGTGTACCAACTCCTTGGGATTAAGAGCCGGAACTCAACAAATTCTTTATGTTGAATTTGTTAACCAGCGTACTTTTATTGCGTTACATTAAGCATTGCAAAGTACCAAAAGTATCTGGAGGCAATATGTGTTAAAAACTGTTATGTAATGCGTCTGTGTGTGTATTAACTAGCATTGAAGCTACAGTGGGAAAACACAGGACCGCTGCACCAGTGTCAGTAAGTCCAACTTAATCTGCACCACGCGTCAAGTGACTGTACAAACAGTCACTTGCCTCAGAGATGGCCAGGTATCCATAAGTGTTGCTTTAGTAGCTGCTAAACGGTGTAATTTTGTGAAGATTACTTACCATTCACATTCTGCATCCAGCCACCAAAGAGAAGCAGCAAGTCGAGACAGAATTCTGAGATAGCAGGGAGTCAGAGTCATCCGCTTTAGTCAGCGCTAAATAACAGGGACACATCTTACATTGTTCGTCTTTAGGCCCAACCCAGGATGTTCATGTGAGAAAACTTAGACTTGCAAGCAAAAGTTTGAGAAGGGCAACCAAAAAAAAAAAAAAAATTGCAACCAAGGATTTCTGACATGCACAAACAAAAGTTTATATTTTGCAAATAACTTTTTCACTTAATGAGACAAAATATAATTATTTCAATTTTAAAAAATAGTTTTTAAAACATTTTCTTTTTGCTTTTAAAAAAATTATTACAGTTCAAAAAGTTTTGATCACATTTTATTTTTGTTATTTGAGATTAGTTTTATTTTTTATTGAATAATTGTGAAACAAATGCAACTCCATAAACCCTGGTCCTCAAAGCACACTGAGCTACATGCTTAGATGTTACCCTGCTCCAACACACCCCGTTTAGGAGATTGCAATTCAGCCAAACCCTGTTAATCAGCCATCAGTTGACACCATAAGTGCTGAAGCAGGGGCATGCCTAAAACTTGCAGGGCAGTGTGCCTTGAGGCCCAGGGTTGAAAAACACTGGAGAAGATATTGGCACTTAGATCATTAGAAATCAACCACCAAACAACATTGTTTCAATGACATCTTTTCAACATTAGTTAACTGGCTAGGATTAAATTATTGTTTGATTATTGATCCACTGTCAATCATAGTTCTTAACCAAAAATCAAAGTTTTTGACCATAATTCAACATTGAATTACCATAGCTTGCTGTCTGGGTAGATTTTAATCTAATGTCTAAATTAAAATCTAAACACTAAATTTTAATCTTGGTGTCTGGGCAAAACTACTAAACAAAAGAACATCATACCACATTGGCCCCCAGGTATATTTATTCAACAAGAGGTTCTAGTGTTGTAAATTATACAGTACATTCCTGAACCGTGACTCAACTGTCTTTATGCTGTATGTAAGGGATACACCCTACAAGCCAGCACAAATACATACACACACGCCCACACAATGCACACAGACCGTCTAGCTAACCACTAATTTCACATAGTCAACCTACCAAAGCTATGAAAAAAACATATAAAGTTCAAAGCAACAATCTGGACTTCAGAGTCCAGCCTAAAACAGGGAGACAATGTTGTTAGGGAGATCAGTATTGTTGGGAGTTTTTTGTTTAAATTTCTATTCACATTTTCTGTGGACATGTAAGGATAAATCAGACATATTAAAGCCTAAAAAGGCCACTGTCACAGTACCCATGAAAAGAATATAATGAGGAGAACATATATTTAGACAAAAGAAAGTAATAAATTAACAAAAAGCAAACAAAATACCTTGGTTGCAAGTGTCTAAAACCTACACGTCCTTTGGTAAAAGTGTTTTAACTTCGTTAAGTCTCTTCTTTGGTGCCACAGTGCACATTTTTCCCATTTATTCATAAAGATGTTTTCTTTTAGTCTGAGGATGAAGGTCATTCCCTCAGTCACACAAATGTTATTATCAGGTGTAGCTGGCAGAAGAGAGTCGTGACACAACAGCATTCATAACAAATGAAGGACTATCCAGGTTCTGTGGAGTTCCATATGGACTCCACAGAACCATTTTTTAAACTAATCTCCCTGGTGATTAAAGGGGTTCAGAACTACCTAGATGATGTAACAGTTTACATGTGGCTCTGAAGGAAGTGGGTCTCCAGGTCAATACGGAAAAGTATCATTTTAACCAGGAGAGTCTGTAGTTCCTGGGACACACAGTGTCAGCCTAGGTCTTCTATTGAATCAGGACTATCTTAGAGCAATTACAGAAGCCCCAGCATATTATGATGCCACCACTCTGCACTCATTCCTTGGGCTACCAGCAAGGTGTTCAAAGTATGTGCAAAATTATGCATCACGGGTGGAGCCCATGCGTGTTTGCATACATGACGATGTATTCAAGTGGACTGAGGCTGCACAGTCAAGCTTCAAGGAGTGCATTGTGAACAGCCCAGCACTGACTGCCTTCGACCCAGGGCTCCCAACCAGTGGATCAACAAATGCTTCAAATTATGGCTTAGGGGCCATACTCACGGATTGTCGCTATCCTATAACTCTTGTTGACTACTACACGAAGGAGCAGGAGGTTGCATCCACGCCTACCATTACCAGCACACAGCAAAAGCAATGACAGCATTCCTGTCCTCATTGTTTTCCAGGCTTGGAAATCCTACACTGCTCATAAGTAATAATGGAACACAATCCACATCAGGTGAATTTGCAGATTTCCTGGCAGTGAGAGACATCACACATAGGAAAGTGTCTCTTTATTATCCTTAAGCAAAGGGAAGAAACTAATGAAACCCTCCTCACACCAGAGCGAGAGAAGAAGCCACGGAAGCCTGTCATTCGGTTCCTGCTCACATATCATGCCACTCCACACAGCACTACAGGAATTTCATGGCTTGAACTCATGTTTTACAGAAGGTTGAACACAAAAGTGAACATTGGCCTAGCTAGTAATGTCACACCACTGCCAACTGCGTGATCATGTTGCCTCCAGACAGAAAGCAACAAAAACTTGCACAGATACGAGGCAAGGTGCAAAAGTACCCCGGATCAAAAAGGGAATTCTAGTTTGAGTGAGAAAGCCCTTTCATGTTAAAAAGACTGTCAAAATTCCATGCACCTACCAGAGTAATGGAGAAGGTGAATGCAAGCTCCTATGTGCTGGAGGACGGCCGCCCCTGGAACGCTACTACCTCTCTCTAATCCCAGAAGCTGAAATGGACATCATGACAGGTCCTGCTGCTTAAGATTCTGAGCAAGGGCCTTCACAAAACTCAAATGACAAAACAGCATGACCTGCTAGGGTCAAAAAGAAGCCTACTTGGCTTAGTGATTATGAGCATTACTTGAACCAATTGGCATTCGGGGAAGAAGGGAAGAACAGTACAGGTAATGTTACAGTGGGGACAAAAAAGTATTTAGTCAGTCACCAATTGTGCAAGTTCTCCCACATAAAATTGATGAGAGAGGCCTGGAATTGACAGACCTCAAATATGAGAGACAAAATGAAAAAAAAAATTCAGAAATTCACATTGTCTGATTTTTAAAGAATTTATTTGCAAATAAGGGTGGAAAATAAGTATTTGGTCAATAACAAAAGTTTATCTCAATGCTTTGTAAAATATCCTTTGTTGACAAACAAGGTCAAACGGTTTCTGTAAGTCTTCACAAAGTTGGCACACACCGTTGTTGGCCACTCCAGGACTTTAAAATGCTTCTTACGAAACCACGCCTTTGTTGCCCTGGCAGTGTGCTTGGGATCATTGTCATGCTGAAAGACCTAGCCATGTTTCATCTTCAATGCCCTTGCTGATGGAAGGAGGTTTGTACTCAAAATCTCACAATACATGGCCCCATTCATTCTTTCATGTACATGGACCAGTCGTCCTGGTCCCTTTGCAGAGAAACAGTTTAGAACCAAACAGTCCTACTTTGGTTTCATCTGACCATATGACATTCTCCCAATACTCTTCTGGAACATCCAAATACTCTCTAGCAAACTTCAGACGCGTCCGGATATGTACTGGCTTAAGCAGGGGGACACGTCTGGCACTGCAAGATCTGAGTCCCTGGCGGCGTAGTGTGTTACTGACGGTAGCCTTTGTAACTTTGACCCCAGCTTTCTGCAGGTCATTCACTAGGTCCCC
>CAEGAE010066267.1:0-92737 GCA_903067095.1 Girardinus metallicus | reverse complement strand
GTCACCCCCAAACTGGAGCAGTGGCTACAACAGATCCCAGGAACAACATCAGACATCTCAGTCCAGAAATGTGCAGTTCTAGGCAGAACCCTCAAGCTCCCAGGCCTCTGGTAGAGGACCCGAGCTCAGAGGATGAAAGAGACCACCCGCAGAGGGTGAGAAGGGAATTTTTTTTTTTTATACATATATATACACATTTTATAGCCTAATTCCAACTGATGCATATTTAAACATTGCATATTCATTCATATGTGAAAGCATTTTTTCCAAGTGATGGTGGCAGCAGCATGGCACCCATCGTGCATCCAGGCTAGCCTGTTTCTATCGGTGGCCCTGGCCCAGATTAAAGTGCTGGGGTTCATTGTTTACACAGCTCCGTGGTGCCACGGCTGAGCAGGCCTAAACAATAGGCCAATGCTCCCTTTTGTCAGAATGAGAGGAAGAATGGAGACCTCTTGACATGGCAACCTGAAGCCTCAATGGCCCCACTTCACCTAGCTGAGAGGGTCACAGCAAGAAAGGGAGGACAGGCAAGTAGAGGGGATGGAAAAGATTTGTACGGTCATGAATGGAAAGATCAAAATGGTTGGTGAAGAAAAGAAGAATCGTCCGAGGGGGATGGATGGAGAATGTTCAGAGAAGGAGTAGAGATAGGACTTTAAATATAATCCTAACCTTCAAGTATTTTTGTTTCGTTTTTCAAAATCGTAGACAAGTTGTAGCTAAGTGGACACAATAACCCACTGAAACTATTTGTTTTGTCAGTTTCAAAGTAACAAAGACATGGACATTAAGAACCATCCCCTTTATTTTGAATTTATTGTGTTTACATTTGATATTGTTTATTACTGTTGCATGACTGTAACCTCTCCTCTACCTTGGGTCCTTCCTGTCTCTTTCCATGTTACATTCTTGCAGTCTTGAGTCTTCCAGACCTAATTGCTTTATTCCTGCTCTCCTCTACTGTATTCTGGAGCCATTTATATCAAATGTCCTGCTTCTGTTAGCTTTAATGCATCACCATTAGCTTTGGCAAAGGGGAGTCATGAGTTTCATTTCTTGATTGCAGGTCACTTTCTTGGCAACAACACAGTTATTGATGTGCTTCGTCGCCAGGGATATGAGGTGGAACACATGCCTGCTGGACAGCCCATAAAGAGGTAAAGGTAGTAAGGAAGTTAAACACAACCACACACTACAAATTGTCTCACAGAGATTTTATATGATAGACTGATAGAAAGTTTTCAGTTGCATTCAGGTCAGTACTTGGACTAGGCCATTCTAATGAATGAAAATGTTATGTAGCAAACTCTATATTGGCTTGTATGTTTAGAGTCAGTCTGTTGCATTCTCTAATAGGTCTTCTTCCTGGATTGCCCTATATTTTGACCCATTAATTTTCCCATCAACCTTTATGAGTTTGACTTATCCTGTTTTTTAGTATAATTGTGCCAGGACATTACTTCCTATATAAAAACACCAATTAAGGATATCATAATAACTAATAACATTTTCATAGTTGCGTGATTGACTTTTTAAAATCATAGTTGCCATCTTGTCTACTGGTATCAAAGTAGACAAGATGAAAAATGGAATATGAACTGAATATATAGATAACTAACTTGAATTGACTAGTAAAAAATTAATAATTTAGTGTTTTGTCTTTTGCATAAAATCACAAATTGTTGAGGCGTTAGGAGAAAATAATTAGTAGGATATTTTTTGCCACTATTTTTTCAAGACTAGAATGCTACATCCAATAAATGTAGAAATCAGACCATTTCTCCCAAGCTGGTTATTCTTTTTATGTTTAATTTTGACTAAAAAAGATATCTGTTCAGTTGTCTGCAGTCTGCAACTATACAACTAGATTTTATTACAGTAACTAATATATATTGTGATTCACTTTCTTCACACCGTCAAGGCGCCCAAAGTCATCAGAATAACGTATACGGGTAAAGGTTGTCCCCTAATC
Organism: Girardinus metallicus; assembly: GCA_903067095.1. Classification (NCBI taxonomy): domain Eukaryota; kingdom Metazoa; phylum Chordata; class Actinopteri; order Cyprinodontiformes; family Poeciliidae; genus Girardinus; species Girardinus metallicus. The sequence continues at coordinate 90,762 of CAEGAE010066267.1, read as the reverse complement.
GGACTGCATGATATCGTAGAAGCAATGCTTACATTTCACTGTTTCAGCAGAAATAATTCTCATTGACAGCGCTCATTCTTTAAGGGATTTTGCATGTTGCTGATTGCTTCTGTGTTTTAGATTGCACAGCTGATAAGTCTGACAAATTCCCCAGTGGCCCACCAATGAAGCATTGTTGAAAAGTCCAAGCTAAGTTTGGCTCGTACCTCCTGCTGCGAAGCATGTAGTGCAGCCAGTCGAGCATGGAGCACTGCGGGTGGCTATCTCACTTTCAATCTGCGTTCTTGTTCCTGTGTGTGTTCGAATGAGTGAGTAAATCTACTTTCACACACGACAGCCTGTGTTTGATATGGGATTATGAGTCTGAAATTAACCATCACAAGACCCATGTCACTGGGTTAACGCGAGTCCGAAAAATTTTACTACTCTTGTTTATGTGTAATAATGCAAAAGAAATGAAACTGAGCGATTTATTATGTAGATTGAAATAAAATAACATTTGCATCATATCAGCTTTTGTAAAAGTTTGTAGGTGTTAAGGATTGAGGAGAGTAGTTTAAAATAAATGCTTTCCATGGTTTGCTTTTAAAGGGGACTTTAAAACTTTTTGTCTTTTGCAAAACGTTTTGCTCGTAACACATTACTGTCTGTGAATGACAACTCTGGACCACTTTAAGCCTAATTTACAGCAAGGACATCATTTGAAATATGTGCAGAATGTGTTTCTGCTGAAGTAAATGGATTCTTCTTGAGAAAGACAACATCTGGATGGCAGAAGACACTGTTCTACAGTATGTGGATATCATTCAATGTTAAAAATGTGTCCAGAGATGTGGTAGTTATCATTGCTTATGTTACAGTGCTTCAACAGGTCAAACATTTAGAAAGCAATGAGACATGTCCACAACTTGACAAATGTTTAACCTGACAAAGATCCATGTGGAACTGAAAAGCTGTCAATAAATGTTATGAAGATCAAGTGTGTAGGCTTCACTACACCAATATACACTGTACAAAATGCTTTTAATTTGTATTTGCATACAGGCACACACACATATGCATATGTATTTTCTATCAAACTTCATCTTGTTTATTATATTATCTCCTCACCCTTTTTCAATACTTCTGAAATTCATCTCTCCCCTCTTCAGTCTTGCTTTTTTCCTTCATCTTCATTTTGTCATGGCCGACTAAAATCTAAGAAAAGAAAAACTTCCTCCCAGGATGGGTGTGTCAACTTTTCAAAGGTCCACATGTTCCCGGGAGGAAAAAGGAATATATCTCAGATTTTTGTTTGCTAGTGTTTGCAGTCTAACTGCAAAGATGTGAAATGTAATTAAATATTTGTGAACCTATTCAAAGTTGATGGGTCACAAAGAGAGTCAAAGCAAACAGAGAAGAATCAAAGTGTATTAGAAACTTCTTCATAAAAGGCTTTAAGCACATTTCCCATTTCTGTTCTTCAACTTATTAATGTGTTTGTGTCATTTAGGAGATCATCATCAAAACCTGCTTCCCCAGCACTGGAGGGTCACCAGGATGACTTTACTCTTCTGGAACCCTTCCTCCATGAGCTCCCACACAAGGAGGAGGATCAGGGAGTTCTCCTGGAAGAGGACCCACTACCCCACATGCTCCTTCCTGCAGACAGCCTGGATCTTCTAGAGAAAGCAGAGAAGAAGATGCTAAAAAAAAAGAGGCGGCACAAACAAAAGAAACAACAAAATCGACATTTCAATGACCTCTGGGTACGCATAGAAGAGAGGTAAGGAGACAGAAAGCTGAAATATAACGACAACTTTATTTTGACTCTAGGAAATGGAAGAACAGAGTCCTTTAAATAACAGATTTAAAGTTTTTTTTTTTTTAAGGGTGAGAAAATGTACAGCATATAGCTTCTGTGGTTTTTCAAAACAACAATCGGCAGCATAGAACTTGCTTTATCCACAATAAAGCAAGTTCTATGCTGCCATAAACTAATAGTGTGCAGACCAAGTAAAAAACCTGTGCTCCCATCTATCCACTCGTCTGTCCGTCCATCCATCCATCCTTTCTTTTTAAACGCCTTTAAAGTTGTTTAATCATCTCCTCCTAAAAATAGAATAATCCAAAAACTAATTAAGAGCCTTGTATTTATGTACATGATAACTGTATATCAACTTCTGACCAAAGCAATATGGTTTATAATTATAATAGTTGGAAATAGTTGTTTAAGAAAAAGCTATAAACAAATGACGATAAACACATTACTTCTTTAAGTATGTGAGAAGACTGTGGGGAACTTCCTGATGTGATGCTGAGGGCTCAGACAGCCACCATATCACCAAACAGCCACCATATCAAATCACCATCCTCTTCTTTTAGTTACAAAACACAAACATTGGATCTACTCTTCTCTGGAGCTGGTATCAGTGTCTTACATGTAAAAATAGCAACTTGACAATTAAACCCTATTTGGTTCTCACCATAGCTCTAGGCAGGGACTAACCGCAGAACAAAACAAGCTCACCTTTTTGACAAAAAAGGAGTTGCCATGTGAAAAAACTTCTGTATGTTTTGTCACAGCAAGATTTTGCTTTCATTGTAGTTGTCAAAAAGGGTACGACTCTGTTCTTCCATTTCCTAGAGTCATTTATCAGGAAGATCCATTTGTTTAGAGTATCTCCATTTCCAGTCATTTGTCATGGGGTCAACCAATACAGTCCACAATAAATAGCACTTATGGGCCATTTAGATTTTCTAGTTTCATCTGACATACACAAAGCTGGATTGTGTGAATTAAATACGACAACCCAAAGAGAAAACAAATACATGCAGAGGATGAAAACGACATATAAAGTGCTCTTTACATTATGTCAGTAGAAATTATTTTTCTCTCTGTATGCAAGACTCCGAATTTTAAATGGGAAAAGAAACAGACTGTTTGCTTATGCTTGCTACAGAGTGCACTCCTTATACATGTCTGTGTATTTTAATGTCTGAAACGGAGAAATGGTCAGAGTATACACACAGGCAGGTTCACTGCAGAGCAGGGACTTTCTGATGCAGCCATTGCATAGTTATGTAGTAAAAGAACCTGTTTGCTTTAGTCTGCACAGACCTGCTTTCTATAGCTAAGTTTTGCTGGAAAAACCCCTGACATTTTTCAGAAGTGTGACATGATTTTTTATTTCAAACATGTGAGATTAGTCTTTAAAATTACTGTTTGTTGGTGTTTAACCCATAAAGCCAATTAGGACAAATCCATTTAACCAACTTTTGTAAGAAAATGAGCGGGAAAACTAGTATTGTTACATTATATATTTATCTTATTTCCTCCTGCAGTTCCATGGTCCAGTCTCCGCCTCCTCCTTTGGTTCGTATCATCAATGGCTACATCACAGTGGAGCCACCAAACAGAGTCTACAGCCAGCACAATTACCATCACTTACAGTCTTCATCACCAATCACCTCTTTTCCCTACGTTTTACTTATTCTGCTCTTCACACTTATAGCTTTGGTATTTCAGAAAGGGTCTGCAGTCCTCTAGCAGGACATCAATTAGTTTAGTAAAAAAAGCATTAACGAGTTGAAATTCAGTTCAACACGAGGTCTAATTAGGACCTGAGGCCCACCAGAAAATATTTTTCATGTAATTGTCAGGCTTGAGTAACCTGAGTTGGAACTGATGTCAATGGACTGATGCTCTGATAAAAATAAATAAATAAATAAATATTAATAAAACATTTTACATGTTTTCTTGGAACAATACAGGTTTGTTGTTTTGTTATTTTGTGATAACACTTTGCACAAAGAATGCAAAAGAAAACACAAGTGAAAGAAATAAAATCCGAAATATTTTCTCATGTCTCATTTGCGTTTTTGCCAGATGTTAGCTACCCATTAGTGCTTGCAGCGTGCATACCATTCAAAGCATTCTTGAACATTAAAAATTCTTCATAGACACCACTTGAACCATTTGTATTTAGTGTGCTTGTATGAGTTAGCGTGTTATGCTGTGTTTGCTTGTGAGGGTGAGTTTGTCAACTCTTATACGCCTTGTGTTTGCAACCAGAAGTGTTCTTCACAACTTAATTTATTCTTTCATTTACATTCTCTTTGATGTTGTCAAATGTGTTGGTTGGGAAAATTGTACATAGATTTTTTGTGCTACAGTTGTATTTTAGGGCTATAAAAATGATGAGAAACATTGTTTTTAAATGAATTGATAAATAAATGAGCAGCATATTTCTTAAAGGACATCAGGAACTAACCACCACAGCCCATGTCATGTTTCACACTGAAATTAAAGTTGTGATATGGACGAATGATTGTATTGTATCTAATCTATCAGTGTTATTTCTTGCTTTGATGTGTTTGTTGAAAGAACTCATTTTTGTTTATTATTAGATTTAAATTATTTAACTACATTAGCTTTCCTGTAAAGCATACAGAACATTTTCAGACTTTTTATAAATATTTTTGTTACTACAGTATCCAAGTGTGTTTTTATATTTTCAGATAATTATAGTGATAATATTACAACTATAATAAAGCCTGTCCACACATGTAGAACATGCACAGTGTAGTATTTTAGGACAGTCACATGTCATCTATGGAATAAGATAATTGTAATAGTATCAACAATAAAATATTTATTTAGACACACTCTTTTGTTTATTGCCATTTTTGACTGTAATTAAAATGAAATAAAGTCAGTACTGTTATTATGTTTTATATGTAGAACAACAGAAGTGAGAAATCTGAGGAAAAAAAAATCTGAATTCTGAGATTAAAATCTTTTGTTTGTCTAATCCATAGCAAACAAATGGAGGCAGTAAGGAAGGGAAAAATCACAAGAGACAACTGGATGATGTAAAGATGACGGAGAAAACCCGGGTGATGATTACTAGAAAACAACTGTGAGTGAACAAAACCAAGATATGTGAGAAAGGCTGGTTGGAAACTAAGCATTATTATTTAGCAGTAGCTAAATACAAGTAAAAACAAAGATAACTGTTAAATTCAAGTCTGAAAGTTCATGTCATTTTTTGTTCAGGTAGCAGATATAATTTATGCTATTATAACAACTGGATAGCTTTTTAACACGTCGGACAATGTTTATTTTTATGTATTTAATTCATTTATGCAAGAAAGTTTGACATTTAAATTCTAGAATGTTTATTTCTATAACTGCCAGAAATCTCTTGGTCTATCAAAATTTAAAGTTTTAGATTTTGAATAGCAGAAATATGATGAAACTGCTTTTAACTGTTATACCATTTCCATTAAGCGTTCCACTATAAACTCATTCAAATCTGTAATTGGGATTGTAAACATTGCTGCCATTGTTCTGCTATTGATAACTCTTGGCATGTTAACCGGTTGTTCCCATATTCTCTAATAAACGCTGTTATTATAAGTTGTTTCAGAACTGAGACAAGCTAGACAAACCAAACCTGTAGCAGCAAGGGAACAAACTGGAGCAAACAGGAAACTGGAGCAGCAAGGGATCTTTTCGATGTACAGGAAATGAAAGTTAATAGATTTGTTCTGTCAACAGGAAAACATAGCTAATTGACTATTTAGCTTGTGCTTTCATTTAAGGTGGAGCTGCGCTTTGGACTGGCTTATTTACGTGTGCAGGATAATAAGGAGATTTCAGAGATAGACCACAAAAGTGTGTTTATTTCTTGAATTACATCACTGAACATTTTGCTCTTTTCATCACAGAGATAAATGCTCCCATGAGCCCCACAGAAAGTGATTTATGTGAATGTTTATTTTATTAAAATAAAAATACTTCACTGACTAATTAGCAGCTGGACCATCATAGCCTGGTTATACTTGACACTAATGAAAAATTTATATTCAACATACAAATGACAGGTAAAACTTTTCATATTTTTTGTATCTTCTAATTAATTACAGACATTTGCCACTGAAATTACAAGCAAATACTGGAACATTTCATTGTGTGATTTTGAAGGGTAAAACTAAACTTTAGTTGTATCGCTTAAGTTATGTCAGTAAGTCGGTCTTATGGCTCCAAGGCATTAAACTTACATCATGTTAAAGACAGCATGCGATTCTAAATGGCGGTTCCATGTAACTCAAAACGTCTTAAAAACAACAAACCATGTAAGTCACTCAGTCATTCCATAAAAGAGCAAACAAACAAAGTTGCAGGTCACTCCCCTAATTGCCTCCTGTTGAGTGCTCTTGCTGACAGATGTTATACCTCATTTGCTATTTGAAACACAGCTTGAAGAACAGCAGGAATGTCAGGAGTCAAGCCACAGTAGTTACCTGCAGTCGAGAATAAAACAATCCTTTAAAATTTAAACCAAACAGAAAGATTGGTAATCATCAGCTGACCTCTTGACTGTCGGATTCTTCTCTTCTTTGATATATTTTCACTTTGAGGCTTTTGCAGTTATTAACAAACAATGATGGTTAAAATATTCAACTCAATACCATAGGAAAATAATGCCTTTCTGAAAGTTGAGAGCTCAGTGGACACTATTATGATGGAAGTAAACTAGCTGGAGGAAATTATGTTTACTGTATTCACCTTAAATACTATCCAATGCATTATGTGGTTATGAGGTGCACATTGAGTCACCTCATAACCACATTCAACTCAAGCAAACAGAAAACACATGGAATATTTTTTTTTACCAACAGAACTTCATTAACTTGTCCAAATTAAAAAAAAAATATTTAAAAAATATATATTTATTTTTCTTTTTGCGTAAATCTATTTTGGCAAGAAAATATAATCAGAAAGTTGATTCCTACAGAAGCACACCACATTGGACTGGAGGTTGGGTGGCCAACTGAACCTGGAGAAATTAAAAGCAGATGTCTCTGCAGACTCCTGTTTCCTGTAAAACATGAAACTATAGACAAAAATAAAGACGTGCCATAAAATCTACCAATCTTACTGTAGATTTTTGCCTCACAAGGTCAACTCATTTTTTTGCAAACAGTTCTTCAGTGTGTTTCTGTTTAACTTCTGTGTCTCTACAGTGTGTTTAAGAAATGCCTTAATGGTTATACTCTACTGCACTCCCCTAAAGAAATGGTCATCTAAAAGTCAATAACGTGTGATTAAAAAAATCACAATAAATTACTACTGGCTGAATTTTCAGTCAAGATTTTATAACAGCTTAACAACAGAGTTTAAAACCTTTAACAGAGCCCAGACTGGTGACTAGCCAATAGAAAAGTAATAAAAAGCAAAACAATGCAAAACATTGCATACTGATAAACTATACGAGTATTGATTAAAAAGAATACATTTCATGTCGGTTTACTTAAAAAATAAACTTGAAAATCAGTCTGATGAGTTTGTTTATTGTCAAAACCAGGGGAAAGATTCTGTTACCTCAGAAATTCTTGTCTTTACACAGTCGAAAGGCTTTTTTCTTTAGAGTAGGTTCAAAGGAAAACCTTAGAGAGAATAACTAAAATCAAGATTTCTTTCTCTAATCAAATATTGGACGTCTTTCTTGTAGAAAAAACAACAGTACTTACCCAAAAGAAATGTCATTCATGCACAGTTAAAACATCAATTTTTTGGTTTTGTTGGGGTTTCAGAACAAAACCATGTTTTGTGTCTCTCAGTGCTTCTCAAGGTTGGCCTGCCTTTGATTGTCAGTTTATAAACAAATGAGCCGTTTCTGTGCTGGCACGGCACCACAAGGTGTCACTCAGTTCCAGCTTGGGTCAATGGATCCCATTCACGAGAATGATATTTTTCTGAGAAGTGCTATGAAGAGAAGAAAGCCCACACTTCAAGCTCAAACTCCAGAAATGTACAATCATAGACAATTATAAATGCACTGTTAGTCCAAAAAGTCAAGCACACACTCTCACGTCATACCAGAAGTGAGTTTCTGGGCTCTTAACGCATGCAATCTAAAGCCACCAATGTTTCACGCATAGTTTGAAAATTTTATATAGACTTACATAGACTAAAAACTGCTTCCCTTAAAGTTTCTTAAAGTTAACTTCATACCCAGTATCTAAATAAAAGAGAAACACTTGTAGTTAAAAAGTTAGGATTTTCGAAGAATATGCTGATTGTCTCAGTCAAATGTCAGAGTGTGAGGGAACTGCTATAGAAAAAAGCATATTGCTTTGCTCATAACTTTACACGTTTTCCACTGGTATTTATCCTAAAAGAACATGTAGATCAAGATAAGACATCTCTATAAAGAAATGTGCCTGGCAGCAAACATCAGTCAAACTGTGTCAAATGCCTCCCTCTGGCTGCAAAGTCAGGAACTGTCATTCAGCCAAATCAGTCACTGCCTGAGAAAGTTTTGGCTACCCACCAGGATCTAACTTGCAAGATGGCGCTGCCATACCTTTACATTTGAAGTGCAGACAGTATTCACCTTCACAATTTGCATGTGATTTGGAGGAATTTGTAGGGGTGGACTGCTTTTTTAAAATTTTTATCCTCTTCTTTTCCTGTTTAGCCAAGTTAGACAGGTAAATTACTATCATTTGATTTGTTTGATTGAAGAGCATATATGATTTTCTTTTGCTTGTTTTGGCAGAAGTCCTCGATGTTGCTGTATACTCAGCTCCCTTTTAGAAGTAAAATCAATAACAAAAAAATAGCATATTTTTTAAAAAACATTTTAAAAAACTGCATATTGGTATTAGTTATTTTCAGTTTTTTTTCCACTTGTACGTTTAGATTGAGGTTCTTTAGTGTTCCTTGTGTAACCTTTATTTTTTTTATTTACAGGTTATTTCCCTTTAGTCTCTCTCAGCTGTGAGCTTTGTCCCTTTCACTTTTCCTCAGCTTGCCAGTGTACCTCCCTTTCCAGCTGTTCCTCATATCCTGATTGCTTCACAATGCCATGCACTGTTCTCCTTGCATTGCTATGGCAGGCTCTCAGAAAATAACAAAATGCATGACACCTTGAGGAATTTTACCTCTTTGTTTTCATGTCTAAGAAAAGACAGAATTTGTAGTCACTTGAACCCTCATATTAATCTTGTATCTGCCTTCTGTGTTTTCTTTTATTAGCTCATTTTGTTCCTCCTATCATTAGAGGCAATTACTTGGCATTCCCCATAAACACTCATACAAAGGTATATACACCTCATGATCCTAATACCTGTCATCCCCCCATGCACGAACACGAAGCGATATTATAAACTGATAACTATTAAAATGCCATTAGAAGAAGCAAGGAATGATGTTGTGCCTGCAAGGAGTTTATCAGAAAGTAAATGTAAGCTCCCACATGTGCCACACCTCATTAACCCTGCAGTTATTTACACCCATGTGGCATCGAGGCAAGGACAAAGATTGAGGCCTCCTTCATCTTAATAGCACCTGAGCTATTAAGAGTTCTTCACCATTTCATACTTGTGCTTTTAATGTAATTTATTCCACCTCTAATAACCTGCTGATTTCTGCAAGAAGGTTGGTTTTGCTTCAACTATAACTGAAAAACAAAGAGGCTGTGCTGGAATTCTACAGATATAAATTGTGTAGATTTCAGCACTTTGTTTGCAGTAGTATGCAAAACTAAAGAAAGTTATAAAAGGAGAATTAAAACACCCAGAAAAAAAGATTATGTAGATACAAAATTCTGCTGTTAGTGTAGAATAATCTAGTCCAGAGTTTAAGTATTGTAGTTCCTAAGACCAGCTCTAAGGTACAGATGCAAGACAAACACTAAAGTTACCCTTTGTTAAATTTTTCACAAATCAAATAAAGGTTTGGGTTTGAGTTATTCTAGTAGTTGGGTAAAACAAACTAGTCCGGCTTTGACCAGAACAAGGTTTTTAGATTGAGGATGGTAAAGGTAGTAAAAAATTTAATGAAATCACCCTTAAGCCATTTCCAGAGTTGAAAGCTCCAGTATGAAGATAGACATTATATTTACTACTCTGATGAATTTTATTTTGGTTTATGTCAACAGAATTTTCATTAATATTGACAATATTTCTGTTTTTATCTGTAGTTTAAAAATGGAATCAATAAGTTTTACTCCAATGTATTTCTGATGCTAGATCCAATTTTTTGTGAGAAAGAAAATTTGGCATGGAAGTGATATAATACACTACAAAGACAAGCAGGGGTGCACCGAGTGTTGTAATTTGTTGTCCATTATGTCATGACTGATAAGAAGAGGTCACTCACTTCATTGTAAGTTGGGTTGTTTGAGGGCAATATTTGCTTTTGTATCGTATTTTAAAAGTTTTGGCATGGTTAGTCCCTTTTGCAAATACAATGTGTCACTTTGATCATGAGTACTGCTGTTTAGGCCTGTGTGTTAACCGTTTTGAAAATGCGGCATTTGAATTGACAAATGTTTTTCTGGAGTGAAAACACTCCAGAAAAACTTAACAAACCAGTGCCTGCTTTCAAAACTGAATAAACAAGTTGAAAATAAGGAGCAGTCATAGCTTATGTTGGAAAACAATAACATATAAATGAAGTGTTTAATAAGTTGCAGATTAAGGTTTAATGAAACTAGTGTTGGTTGGTAACCTGCAAAATGACCTTTAAATCAATTTAATAATACTTTATTTTGTTTTGTTTTTGCTTATAATATCAATATTGATAACACCATACAAGACATCAATGTATCTGGCACAGTCTTGTTCATTATATCATATGCGAGACACATTTAATTAGTATTTTACAAATATGTAACAATCTTTCAGTCAAGTAAAATATCTCTCAACAGGGTGGCAATTTTGTAAATGTAATTTTATTCTTTCTGCAACACACAGGTCAAATTATCATAATGCACACAACATTTAATTTGGGATGGAATCTATTAAATAAAGCAGTTGTCTGGATAGTGTTTGGTAAGCTTACCCTTCGTAGCCCTTTACCAGAATATAACTCATTAAAGTGTCTTCAAATCCTTGCAATGTCACTCAGATTCTGAAGTAGGAATTACCAGCTGGCAGAAAATAATACTAGCCATTCTAAAATGTATTATTAAACCACTTTTCTTTTGATTGGACTAAAAGCATGTTCTTTTACAAACAAAAAAATAAATTACCCTTCCACCCTTCAACTCCCCACATCTCCTTGTTCCCCGTCTCTTCACCTCCACGTCTGTGTGAGCAAGCAGAGATAACTCAATTGAATATGAAGAAACAATGGGAGTGACTCTTCAGCCAGCTAAGAGCAATTCTTAGTGAGAGGTTGTAAAAAAGGCGAGACGTGCTCAAGGGTTGAACAGATAAAATCCCATGGTATTCCTTCCAATGTTTAAATAGTGGTTTTGCTTCTGCAAATTCTCAGAGTGCAATTTATTTAATGGATTTAAAAGGAATCCTGTGGTTAAATGTTTTCTAAACCATAGCGTTGCTAAATATATGCCAACATCTTTCTTGTAAAGAAATGGTCTGTGTTGGCATGCCCATCAGATGTCACACCTTTGAGACAGTGATTCAGATGAAGCCTATTCTGACTCTTTCCCACTTCTTGGCATTTGAAAGTAACACACTCTAGATGATTGAAAGCTTACAACAGCATTCATCTTATCATCTTGTTGCAAATGAGATAAACACCAGCTCCTGTTTTTCAGTCTGAAGTGTTTTTCAGCTCCCAAATTGTGACCACAATACGGTGCAGTTTCTAGATATGTGCTGTGAGATGAAAGCCGATATCTTTGATGTGACACTGTCTTATCTAAAGTATTGAAATTAATCTTATCTCTTTCAAGAGAAAGTGCAACTTTTTAATTAAATGATACCAGACCTCAATCAAGACATAAGAAAACTGAGCAACTGCCTTGGACATTCGGGCCAACAGAGGGAGTCCAAGAGCCCTCACATTCTTAGACAGTGTAAATTAGGTGCTAATAATCAAGCACCTTTGAAGGTTTATTTATGTACCAAATGGAATCATCTACCGGCCTTGCATCAAGTGGGATTTTTCATATCCACTTTGACCATTGATTTTAAGTCATTTTCTATATGGTATTCGCTTGTAAAGAAGAAATGTGGTTATGTGATTCCAATAAATATCCACCTTCAGAATATTGCCTAGGTTTAATTTTGGTTTGATCACAGGTCACAACTAGCCTAAATGGGATCAACAACTGAATGTTTAAACAAATAAAATAGGCAAAATCTACAATAAAATGAAGCTAAGAGATTTTAGCACTTTTAAGATTATTTGTGTCCATTTTTCCTAAAATGCAAAATCTGCAAAGAAAAATTAAATTTGTGTAATATTGGTCTTGCTTACATACTAATATTTAAGGTATTATGATGGGGAAATTGGAGGGCTGATTATCATAGTATCATAGTAACAATGCTGATCAGAATTGGAACAGAAATTATAACATGTATTCTGAGTGCAGCCAAAACTTTAGTGGTTTGAATTATAGATCTTATGTCAAGAAGTTATTCATCACTATTATGAATACTTGACTCACTACTAAGTGCTTTTACACCCACAGGTAGGATGCCAGTTTGTTGAGTATTGAAGTTATTGCTCTCAGACAACATTTCATCACTGAATAGATCAACATATAGATATTTTCCTGATGAGCTCAAATTCAGATATTTTGCTGTTTATAAATATCAGTGACGTGCGGTGAGGTTCATAGCTGGTGAGGCACTGACTTAATCATAATCAGATTTACAAGTATAGACCCCCTGCATGTTATTGTGTACATAAGGAAATTTCGGGCATGCGGACAACGCTGGAGGGCAAAAAGACTATTCTTCTACATGTCGTGCATGTAAAATGTAATGTAAAGTGACACACAGACAATGCAAATGAATCAGTATTAGTTCACTATTTAACTCTAAGACATATTGTCTTGTGCAAACAATTAAGCAGGTTTCCACTGTGGTGACTGATGAAAGATCTTATCTGTAAGTTGGTTCCCAAATCAAATTATGTATGGTGCCCCAGTCAACCTTGGGCCAGCTGTGAATGTTATCTGGAGAATTTTTTCTATTTTTATATCTTTTATCGACTTTTACTGTTTCAGAGAATTGTAGAAAAAAAAATATTGCAGTACTATTGTCCAAAAGGAGTGAAAAGATTGAAATATGATGTTGGGAAGAAGATTCCATTTTAATGCATTGTGATAATTTGTGAGTGAAGGACAGAGTGCACAATACTGCAAACGGAGAAATGAAGAGAGATAACCTGTTGTGACCTGACCAGATTGGCATCCAGAGCAGCTGAAATGGAAGGAAAAATGGCTTTTAGCACAGTGGATGTTGTCATTCCTTAATGATGTGTTGCTGTCATCTACACATGAATGGCATTTTCTTTGGTTTGTTACAAGAACCAATAAGGTTCATATCTAGAATATGAGACTGCATTTTCATTTCCAAAATCCAGAAAACGTTTAAGATTTTGAGAATACGTAAACCATAATTTATCAAATTCTCATGCCTGGAGATACGTTCAATTAATTTCACAAAGAGAGTATTCTGACCTGTTAACCTCAAAGTGACGGGCATACTCCATGGGAATTTGAACAATGAAGTAGAGAAGAAAATATTTCCATTTTATTTATGATCTGAAAGTATCATACACAGTACATTATTCCAAAATAAATTATTTAGACAGAAAAAGAAAATGTCACTCTCCTAATAGTTTAATCATTTTCTTCTCATGCACACTAAGATTAATTTTTAAACAAGATTGATTCTTTATTTAGAGCTTCCATGGCAATGTGCATGATTAAGTTGCTTGCTTGAGGCTTTCTAGTATTCTAGACTGAGGTTTGGATAACTGACGCTGACAAGGAAAAGCTGGAGCAGATGAAGCTCATTGACTCCCCAAAGAGCCGCTGATCAAAACCATTGCAAAGCTGGAGAGGGAGGAGGAACACTGACAGAGGGCATTTGGAAATGCATGTCAGAACTGATACAATGTGTGAATCAGGTAGGGCAACCTCTGTCCAGAATTTATTGTTACTTTACAACCTGACTTGTGTGATTTATAACAGCTTGATTTATGTCAACAAGGCAAAGGGGAGAAGAATGATTTCCTAAAAGAAAGGCTTCGGTGGTTTTTACTTGTGGAGGGATTTGAATGCTAGAAGAGATTTTGACATTATGTTTCTGGTGGAAACTTCAGACCTGAAATTACTTTCCCAGCTGCCATGGTAATTGCTGTTGTTTGGTGATGCTGATTGGGATAATATTACCATCTAAATTATCACTGAGCCTTGATTGACGTAACCCACAATTGATTTTAGGCTCTCTCTCTGGGATATAAACATTGCCTCAGTTAGTGAATGTAAATGATGAAAGCGCTGAGTAATAATGTAGTTGTATACTTTCAACCTTGAAACTTGAAACAAATAGTAAAGCGAGTAAAATGTGTAAAGTTGCATTTTTTGGCAAAATGCTACAATGTGGGAAAAAAAACAACCCTTTTGTTGATATTTTGCAATCAAGATTAGGAGTATATCAAGTAAGGTATTTTTAACCATTACTTTTTGCACAGTGTCTCTGATCTTTAAAAAATATGGACCCCTGTCATGCTATCTTCTCTTCAGAACACCCTACAGGTTTTCTCTCTCTTTTATGTCTAAGCAGTGAGATGACGAAAGGAGTTCATTTTGATTTTTGGTAAATTGCTGCAGAGTGAAAAATGCTTTAAGTCATTACTCTGGTGAAAGATCTGCTAAATACCAATTTCAGTTAACTGGCAGATGTTGCCGAATTTTAATTGAAAATGTGATGTTGAACTGTTTGATGTTTCAAACTGTTTATGATGCAATGTTCTCTAACAAGTTTCCCTGGATCTTTGGAAAAGAAACAGAACATCATGGCTCTTTTTCTCATTTTCTACATATTGCTTCTTTTTTGTTTGGTTTTATACCAGATTGGGTGGTTGCTGATGAAAAATTTATTTTCATCTCATCTGACACAGTTACATAGCTTAATGGAAAACTCCTGTAGTGTTTAATAAATTCTTTCCACACATTATGTTTTGCTGGGACAGAAAATTACATTCTTTGTGTCACGACCTGTAGTTTACTTTGCTTTTTATTTTGTATTATCTGATTACTTTTGATTTTGGCATGTCTAATGTTCAATATTGAGCTAATTTCTTACTTCTGAGATTCCAGGTGTTTTCTGGTTTCCTGTTCTTTAGTATTTCACATATTAAACTACTGATTTGTATTGTAATTTTTTTAGCTTCTCTTTGATGAGCTCATTTCGTGCTCTGTTTAGTTTCCCTGTACTGATTGCCTTCGACTCTACAGTTTGTATCCCCACTCAGCAGCAATTCATTTACTTAACTAGACTTTCCTTCTTCCATTTTAACTCTGACTTTTATTATGCTATAAACATCATTTAGACTTTACATTGCCTCAGTACTTTGAGTTCTAACAACAAATCGTGACATTTTACGTCACCCAAACACAACTGGTTAGCATGTTGGTACAGTCAGATGGCAGCTGTAGAACAGAATCAACCTGAGGTTCGGGGTCCAACTCCGGTTAAGTCCACCACATTACAAACAAATTGTCAGCTAGTAAGTGAAACATTAAATTGTACATTTATTAATTTTAACATTCTTTATTCAGATTTTTTTTTATGCAATTTATTGTATATTCACATATGTGAATAATCTGAGATGCACTCAACAATATTGATTAGACTTCCTCCATTTACTCATTGGGCCATAAAGATGGTACATTTAATGAGCTACTCTACAAAGTCAATAAAAAGTGACCATAATGAAGAAACATGGATCTGTATTTGATTTACTCATTTGCTGTTATGTGATTAATGAAAGAGTTTGGATGAGGAGCCAAGTTGGCCACAAAAAAGTCAGACTAATCTGTTTACAAGCGTTTGTTTAGTACTAATAAGCAACTCCATATTTTTCCAGCTTAGTGACTACCTTACAGCAAATTTCAAATAATGTTTTGTCTGTATACACATAGTATATATGTATTATAACTAATGCATTTTGCAATTCATATTGTGTGAAATAAATTTTTCTTGGGGGTGTCCAGGCCATTGAGGACCATAAACCTGACAAAGAGTGTGCAAGTACCTCTGGTTGTTCCTGTTCCCAAAGGGTGAACACAACCTCACACACCCCCCCAAACACGCACACACACCCACGCACACACACTATGTGCTGCAGTTTTCCAACAGTGAGCTTTGAATATCTTTTTTTAAGTCCTTTGCCATTCTGCTCACTGTGTGTGTGGCAAGGTAAATATGCGTCCTCATTCAGCCAGGTGACCAGTGGCTAAAGGAAATGTGTCTTTGTGTCACATAATATCTACAACTACAGTGCCTAACAAAGTACTAAACTTCCAGGGCAGGATCCACATGCAACCTGTCAGAGGTTGAACAGTTTTAAAAGGAAGAATGGAATAAAGCTGCAGTGTGTAGACATCCAAGCCTGATTAAGACCTTTCCATACAGACTCTATACTGAGAAGTGGTGAATATTTATGCATTTATTTGTTTTATCATAAATATTGTTATTTAATTGTCATTTTGTTAAAATCAGTTTCCACTTTGATGTTTAAGCTATTTTCGTAATTTTGTTTTGTCAAAGGTAAAGAGTAAAACAACCAAGGGGATGAATATTTTTTTATATACTATATATGTCATGCACCCAGAACATTGGGAATTGCTTAATGGAAGTACAAAAAGTATTAAGAGGCAACCTTTCTAATAATATAAATTAAAAGTGCTACACTTTGGATTTAAAATTAATTAAAAAGTTTGTCAATTTTACGCTTGGTAGCATTGGCACAATAGGACACCGAATCAATAGGACACCTAATTCTCACAAAATATGTTAAATGCAAGATTACACAGTTGAAAATGTTTGCAATGAAGTCAATTTAAAATCCTGGGTACTTCTTTATCAGCAAAATGTACCCAGTACAAATAAAAAAATGTCAGGTTGAATAAAATGAGATATTTAACAAAAGGAAGAAGAAATGCTTCTGTGTTGTGACCTGTTGGTGGCAGTGTTGAAGCTTCCAGCTCCAGCTAGAAGCTGTGCTCTGTTGAACTTCTACCACACACGTGTCCGCTCTGATAAATGATAAGGACAAAACAGTACTGCCCAAGGCTGAATGGGGGGCTTTAAGCTGAATTGATTCAGGGGTGCGGAAACCTTTTTATTTCATGGTGGTGAATCCAGAACGTGCGAGATCAATTTGTCACTCTAATGCACAATAAAGCAGGGAATAAAGAAGAACATCTAATGCAACTAAGTGCATTGTTTATTTGATGTGGTGCTGATCAAATCCCCAAGTCATTGATTCAGTTTTGAGTATGAATCACTTGCTGTAATAGGAGTTATTAAGGAATCAAATCAACTTCTACAATATCCTTGCTCATCTGTGTCAGTGTGAGATGGGCCAGGGTCAATCACCCTGTGTGTCTCCCAGCAACTTTAACAACACTAATAAAAAAGATTCAGTTACACTTGTGCATTTTCGGGTAAAAAAAAACAAAAAAAACATATTAACTGCATAGGAAAGTTTTTGATACTGGTTGAATATTCCCATCAACAACTTCTCTGCAGTTCATGTGATCTGTTAGCTTATTATGTAGAAGCAGTAATCTGCATTTCAGTTTGTAAACATAATATTCAGAACTAGCTTCTCATGTTAAAAGGCAATTTTTCACACATTTACATTCTTCAGTAAACTCAGATAATGTGGGTCCTAATATTAAATTACTTTAATTCTTCTGCTTTCAACTTTTGTGAAGGCTGAGGGAATAACGCTTTTTTCAAAATCATTTTAGAGACTGAATCAGTAATGTTGCAATACTTTTGGTTCACTTGCCCCTCAGTGTTCTGAGATCAAAGTAACACTCTGGCATTAGGAGGACCTGCTCACAGTCTAAGGGTGTAAGCTATGTGAAAAACCCAGACTGGGATCCCACAGTGGTAACATGTACACACAAACTCAAAAAATGCCAAAGTAGTTAAAAAAAGGTTAGAGAAAAATAAATTAAAGATAGATAAAACACTCAATCAAAAGGAAGGTTTTAAAACCAAATTCTATAAATAGTCTTTGGGTAAATGATTATATTGAAAGATCTATAAAATCAAAATTGCCACAATGTGTCATGCAATGTTTATGTAGAAAACAGAGATTATTATTATCCTTTGGGAGCCCTGGTAGGAAGTGGTATGCTAAAAATGAGCTTTGAGATTTATGGACACAAGCTGATTACCATAAAACTAAATGAGCTTCCATATATCTGAAATTGTCTTATGCTTGAGAGTCACAAATGCAGTAACTATTGTTTATTCCCTTCTCTGGTACTAATACAAACATGCATGTCATGATTTCCTTGTTCCTGCCATGTTTCATGCTGCTCCTCTGCTCTGGCATTGCTAATCCAGCTCCTTCTAGTAGCTGATTGCTCTCACCTGTGCTGCTGCCTATATAAACTCCTGCTCTGCACTTACTCAGGGTGAGATTGTCTGTAGTCTTCCCTGTCACAGCCTTCAAGTGACTCATGAGTTCCTCATCATTTACCTGACCTGTTTTCTGCCTCCTGACCATTGCCCTTGCCTGATTCCAGACTGCTCTGTGAGTTACTCTGCTTTTGCCTCTAAACCTTGCTCAATGCGCCTGAACTCTTATTACTGCTTTGTGGATTTTGGTTCTCTTCTGACTTCCCAATCCTGGTTTCCATCATATAGAGCAGTGGTACCCAAAGTCGGTCCTCGAGGGCCGGCATCATGCATGTTTTAGTTCTCTCCCTGGTTTAACACACCTGGATCTGATAATGGCTCATTAGAAGGCCTAAGAAGAACACTGACATGCTGAAAAGGTTGTTACTACCACCAGGGAGAGAACTAAAACATGCAAGATCCCGGCCCTCGAGGACTGACTTTGGGCACCCCTGATATAGAGTATTAAACTCTATGCAGTCCTGGGGTGAAACAATCCCCGATAAAATTAAATTTTTCAGTATTCAACAGCTACATCTGTCAGGATTCAAGTTTCTCTTTCCAAAGGGAACAATTCTTCCTGTTTACCATTCACTCACCCTCCTGTCGTTTATCTGACCAGAAAGTCAATTCTAGAAAGAAGCTGCCATCCATCGGTACATTTCGCACATTCTAATTTTAGTTAATGAAACTTGCTTAACCTTTTTCACGCTTGTGACTCTATTTCATACATTACCCTTAACAACATAGACATACTTTATTTGCATGAAGTTCAGTATTTCACAGCTTCCATCAAGCAAAATAACATTTTTGAAAAAAAATATAAAAAAAAAATGTCTGGAAGATATCTTCAGAATAGCGATTAAAACATGTACGAGTGTACTTGTTCGAAACGCTAAAACAAATTCAATTTAGCATTGAATTTGTAAGTAAACACAAATTCAATGCTAAATTGTTGGCTAGTGACCACCTCCAAATCTACAATGCTTTTGTCATCATATTTGTTGTTGAACACAGATGAAAAGGCCTTAGTATACATTTACAGTTGCTCAGTTTTACTGTGTTTTTTTCTTTCCTCCCAAGCTGTGTTTTTGCTCTTCAAGAGGAGCCTAAAGGCAAGGCTTAACCGTCAACACAACAGGAAATCAGACTTCAAAGCAGGAAAGCTCTGGCTTTTTCTATTCAATTGCATGTCTGGATCCAAGTACTCAACATTATAAAATAAGCTGACAGAAAAAAATCAGCCCGATATACAAGCTTAGGTTTGTATATTGAGGGTAAACACACATCACTGATATTCTGCTTATTTTCCCTGAAGCTTCTAGGGACTAATTTTATTATTAAACTGTTGCTGTTATTGACAAGCTCTGTCTCGCCAAACTATTTATTATATATATATTTGCAAATTAATTCAAATCATCAGGTAATTATTGTACAGCCATCACTCCCGCTTCATACTATATTATTTACAGTTGACATTAGATGTTAACATTATAAACAGAACCATTTTTATGGTCATTTTCTGACATTAAAAAGGAGTAAATGTGTCCTGTTTTAGGGGAGTTGGTGAGATCTATTTCTATTTGCAAGGAATAACAAGAGTTTTATTTGAGAATTTTTTCAGTGCTTTCAAAGTCAGAAATTTACATAGATTTGTATTGCTATTTCTTCAAAAAACTTGGGTAAACTCAACTAATGTCATGAAATGGATTTCTTCCCCACTTTTTAATTTTGGTCATTTCACATCGACTAAATTGGAGGTCCAATTACAGATGTATTTTAATGTAACATTGTAAGAAAATTTTTCAAGCCTAAGAAGACTGAAGTACTGGAGTTATCCTTTTGTAAATGAGAGAATGAGTCTCAAGAGATTTTATTCCTGTATAAATAAATTATGATATTTAATGCAACTTTTGCTGGATAGTCGAAATGGTTATTACATGAACTATAATTGTTTAAATGCTGAACTTGGATTAAAACCTTTTACATTCAAACACATCACTATAAAATGAATTACCCATCCATCTATCCAAGCTTTAAACAACTGTTTTTCCCCCTTTTAGTTTAAAAAAGTAATGGGCATTCTCCAGGAGTTAATCCAAGGAGACCCCTGCAATCACCAAGTAAAGTGTTGGGTCATATCAAGGTAAGCTTATGGTTTGTTTAGTCGTTGGGGTCCTGTACTGTGAAACACACTGCCACACAAGCTCATTTGTTGCAACAGTATATTTTTTTTCCCCCATCCTTTTAGCTAGATTCATAAATTTCTTTTTTTGTTTTTACGTTTTGTCTTTTTGTTGTTTTTAAATATGTTTTCATAACACATTGAGCATATAATTGGCACATCAAATGTACAGACTTGATTAGACAAAAAAATGTTGCAATCAAGTCTTTTTCTACAACCATAAGCTTCACAAATGAAAAGCAATAGTTGTCATCAAACTTTCCCATGCAGCAGCTGGCAGATCAGCTTTGCAGTATGAAGTCTTGTCACAACCTTATTTTTCTCCCACTTTCAGCCATGAATCTTTAATCAGATTGAGAGCAGAAGTATTTTCTGGCCATGTAATTAAACTAATATCTCTTCCTTGAAGAAGTTTTCACACTCGGTGATCTGTTGCACAATGCGTTACCATCCCAAAATACCATTTCATCATCCACCAATGTATTTTTGATTGATGAAATGACAACAGTGTCCACGTGTACAATTAACAGCTGCAAATTTATTGTAAAAATAATGAGCTCCATCTTCTCTGATCCTAGATATACCACTGCACATCATCAATCACTGTAAAAATATGCTTGAATTCTTAAGGATGTCGGCTTTATGCATTTTTTTTTTGACTAATTCAAAATAACTGCCTCATCTCTTTGCTAAATGGATATTTATGTTTCACTGTATGCGACTGTCACCCAGTCATCCAAAATCTATGACTCCATCTTTTCAGAACATTGTCACCTTGTTTCTTTTGTTCACCTATTAATGGATTTTGAGTAGATTTTAATTACGTGAATCTTTGTTTAACAGAGACTGGAATCACATTGTCCCTTCTAACTTGTGTTCATAGAATTAAAAAATAAATTATCTTTTGTCAACAGTGGCAAAGAGAACTTTCTTTTTACTGTAAATAAAGAAAACACTTTTTTCTCACCTTTTGTGTTTTAGTGTTAATTCTTAAGACTATTCTGAATGGTGTCTGACTTGTCTTAATAAAAATGTTCCCTCTATTGTGGGACCAAGCAGATTCAGTTAACCTCCAGTGCCTTCATAACCTCAACGGTATGTTTTACAATGCCATAATATGTCTTTATATAAAACAATTGTGCTCTTTAATTTTGTTCTTAAAAATGAAACATTTGTGTACACTTCTTCTAATAGATGCAAATGGCAAACAGCTCATTTCATTACCTTTACCAAAGCCCTAAATCCATTTTATTTTATGCCAGATAACATTGTTTGTTTTTTGATCCTTAGCTTTGTTTAATTGAAGTTGATGCATTATTCTGAGATTGAGGTTTAATAATTGTTAACCATTGATCATGGTCACACTTTCCTAATGGATCCAGTGGTCTTATTAGTTTTTGTGTTGGCCCTGCAATAGATTAGCAATCTGTATCAGGCATGCACAGACCTCTCGTTCTTTGAGGACTGAGATAAATTTACAGAATCCTTGTTGAAAGGCCATAAATGTTTAGATAGAAGTGCAATGGATGGATGTGGTAATTTCCACATCATTGAGCACTCTTGCATATAAGCTGCACCCACTAAATAAAATGTGTACGTATTTTGGACACATCTGTCCATAAGCCACAGGTATCCATGGTGTAACATGAAACATTTTAACTGTTAATGAAATGAGTACTGATAACATACAAATGCTTTTTCAGAACAGTGCCTGTAACTCGGCTAAGTTTAAAAAAAGGTAAAGTCATTTACCTTCCTCTTTCTCCTGCGTACTAAAACCACTAAAGTTGTTGTCTTCGGTGTTTGTTTCCTGTCTCAAGGCAATTTTGTGTTGTCTTCCTCATCACACAGCAGGCCAGACTTTCAAAAACCATTGATGAAAAGTTGCATAATAGCCAAATTAGTGTTCAAAGTGTGTGTGTGGGGGGGAAAGTAGCTGCTTATAGTCTGGAAATTATTGTATGTACTGTTGCAATGTGAATGTTGTACTTCTATAACAATATTTTAATCCTGATCACATTAATAAATGTTTTCTCTTTCTCCTTGTTAGAAATTAACTTACCACCATTCCCTCTCAAAATACATATTCAGTTTAATTTGTATTCACTTCTTTCTACATCTGTGACACATAGTCTCTTCTGTGTAGTTTACCATTTCTTTCCACAAGTTGCACTTGAAAATAGGTGGCTACTGTCAAGACTTCTCAGAAAAAATACCAACAAGAGCTTTTACAACATGGAAGTCAAGAGAACAATAAAAAAAATAGGTCTCTTTCTTTGAGGGAAGTGTTTGTTTAGTAGGGCTTTTTATAGGACTGAGGACATGTCACCAAATTAAACTAAAAGTAATGCATAATCCAAACATTTTTCAATATGTTATCACTGACCATTTTTCCGAAAAACCTTACATTTCCATTTGTAAATTACACCACAGGGATGCATCAAGTTAATAAATCATTACAGCAGTTGTAAAGCTGCCTCACTTGTCTCTTCAGAAGCCGTGAATCTCTTTCAAGTTCCCCTAGCATGTAAGATTCAGCTCAGTGAAGTTCTGCTTCCATCCGAGTCTCTGTAAAAATAAAACCTTGGTAATATGCAGAAATGTCTCAGCAGCCCTAACAAGTAAAGTAGAAGAAACTTTGTTTCTTCTACTTTGTCTTGCCTTAATTATGGCAGGAATTATTTTTTATATTTAATTCTGTAGATGGAAATGTACATGTGGCACTGTGTATTGTTCATGAAAAACTCTGACCTTTCATCTACTTTAACAATTTTTTTTTCTCCAGATCCTTTTAAATAGCCAAAGTAAACCTTTTTTTCAACACAGAGATTATCATAGAAGCTTCAAAATATTTATACTTTCATATACTGACAGTCATTCTCAAATGTTCTTTCAGTATATGCGGACATTTCTTGAGGATCAACAATCTTGTGGATCCATCTCTCCTAAATGGAAGAACTACACAAAATGTTAATATAAAAAAAACAGAATTTTTGTTCGATGGATAGAGAAATTATTTTCAGTTTTTAATATATTTTTATGGGTTTGACTGATTTAATTTAACAGTTTGTTCATTCAACATATCGTCATGGAGAATATAGTTATTTTTGTTGCCAGTATACAGTAAGTGAAATGCTAAAAGCGTTTCTGACATTGAACTATGCCACTTCAAATGCCCTTCCCATTGACTGGCCATGTAGCAGCCAACACATATTCTAAAATTACACCTCTCATACAGTCACAAATAAGATGGCTTTAAACCTATTAACATACTTGACAAGAGAGTAAAAATTCTGTGTTTTCTTGGCCAGCTGTCTGGATGACACTGACTACTAACCTTTCAGTCCTCTGCAGGAAACAATAAGCCACAAGTGCAGCAGACGGCAATTCAATTCACACTGTAAGGGGAATATAATCACACTATTTCTCAAATTCACACTTATTTTCCTTCTTGTGTCTCTTTTTGTATCAAAAATACATGCACAGGCATGGTGGACGTATTTTTCTATCAGCAGCTGAGTTGCTGTTGCCTGTAGGTACCAATATACAACTGTAAAACAGAAGAACTGACAAGTTGAGAGAAGTGCTGAGCACCTTATGGGATAAAAAGAAAAATGTGGAAGATTACATGTTGCAGTATAAAAGGAAACTTAAAAAAAATCTAAAAGATTTTTGCTGACAGAGAACAAGAGCAGACAAATGACCCTGGATTTCAGCCAGACACAGACTGCTAATGGATTAATGGTTTGTCATTAGCCTTATGTCTTTACCAAGTGTGCTTTAATTACTTTACGGGGTGAGTAAAAACAATGTACTAAAGAACCACTTTATATTTACTGTAACAAACAGCTGAATTATGATCCTCTCTTTTCTGTTTGGTCTTATTTTATGGAGACAGTTTTAACCTTAAGACTACCTAGTAACCTCGTTGACAATATTGCATTATTCAGCCATTAATGTTTATATTTTCAAACATCATGTAAAAGTCATTTCACAATATATTTGCCTTATAATTGGGATTCAAAAATAGTTGAAAAGACCAAGAATGCTTAACTGTTGGACCTATTGTACAAAGAACACCAGCAGTATTTCAGTCTAATTTAAATCTGACCTTTTAAGGCGCTTCTGAATAGTGAGTTGGACCTTGATATCAGATTAAAATAATGTTTTTTTTTTTGTTTGTTTTTTTAAGTAGACCTCCAGAGAAAATTCTCACAATAAAACCATGTGTGCTTTATTAGCTGTGTTTAAATTTCCTGATTCTAAACTAATTCAGCACATAACTGACAAGAGTTTTGGTCACATTATTTAATAATCATTCTCAAGTAATTCTATACTAAAAATAAAGTATAAACTCTGTTTTACACCCATCTTTTACTCTAAGGCCATACTTGGTTTATCCACAAACGTAATTGGCTTTGTCTATGTTTAACTAAAAGTACCTGCTGAATTTGTATTGATTCTCTGGGTTAGAAAAACAATTTTTTTTTTTTTTTTAGAAGTTGTCTGTTTTTTCAACTGAATTAGAACTATTTTGCATCTCTAAATCTAAAAATGACATCCATTTTTCTCAATCAGGTCAGGTTTTTATTCAAATTTGATTTAGAGAAATCTGATCTTCTGACTAAATTGATAACATTTTTATTTCTTCTGAACTGAAAAATTTGTTTTCCAACAGAGTGTATTAACTGAATGTTAAAAACTCGGATTTCTGTAAATTGAATAATAAACCCTGATTAGGGTAAGTACATGTAAATTGGACATTACGTCTTTATTGTGCAAAATTCTTCATCTCTTTTGTGTCCTGATGGAATCGCTCTCCCTCTGCTCATCACTCATTGATCCCAGATTCTCAGGAAACCGATCCATATGTGAGAACAAGTAAAGCAGTCTGATGCTCATGTTGCATCCATAATTCAGAAAGTTGACCTGATTGAGCAAAACCAATGGGTTCAGCACATCAAAATTACCCTAAAAGGGTTAGAAAAATAAATTTTTTTTTTTGGCTGTTAACCAGTGAACAAATATCATTTGTTTTAAGCTGTGCTCTTCTGAGGTTGATGCTTGATGGTAACACACACCTGTATGCACTTGACCAGCAATCTGCAAAAGCTGCCAAAGCTCATGCTGTTATCAACTTGGCCACACTCTACATTAATCAAATCCATTTGATAAGCACAACCTTACTTTCCCTAAGTAGCCTTCTTAGTGAAATCCCTTGGAAGCAGCTCTGATAAATGAAGACATTTTCTTTTTCCACATTTATGTGTGAATGGGAGAAATATATTGTGAATGTATTAACAATGACAATATACTGTATTTCTGTAAAAGGAAAGCAAACGTCACATGTAAGATACATGTTGAATACTATGTGTAGGAGCCATATATACATTCTTGGAACTTAATACAAAGTGTTATTTTTGGGTTTACATGAGTTTAATCTTTTACTCTGCTATTTGAAAAATATAAGCATCTGTAATTGTATTGTGCTTAAGCTTATTACATGGTGCCTTTTGATTGGTTATTGACTACTTAGTTTATGGAAGATGAAAGTACTTGCTCATTGTAGAAGTCTGTCACCTTGAGAGTAAAAGTCTTTTGACCATCACTTTCAATTTGTTTTGAATCTTTTTGTTATTTTTATTTCTTTTTAACTTCAGTAAAGACTTAAAGATGACCGTCTGATTCAAGACCTCTTTTTTGGAAGAAATGTCATGGACGAAGGAGTTTTAAGGGGCTAGACTAGTGAGAGCTTGTCACACTTACACTATGCTTTCAATACCAACAATGGGATTTTCCTTCATTTATCAGGTAGTTACGTAAAAATATGTAAAAAATATTTGATTCACTAGCAAGGATCACGCCACAAACATATGTTTAAAGATTTATTGATGAAGGCAAGGAGGGATGACAGCAAGGAAGGCTGGAGGATTGAATGATCTTGATTTGATCATCTGGGGAGAATTATGGAGGGCTTGGAATGTGAAGAGTCTGAGTGGGGTGTAGTCTCCGGGAAACGGTTCCTCTTATATATTCCTGAGTCAACATAGGATCCCCAAAAGTGTCTGATTTAAATTGAACAGAGAAGAGAATGGGTTTATAATAATCATTGAGGTTGTTGGGGACCCATGAACGGTACACTTGTGATGACCAGCAAACTAAAACTTGAACAGTTTGATTGGAGATACACTGACTGGATGTTGAAGAGGCGGCGATACACTGACTGGATGTTGAAGAGGTGGCGATACACTGACTGGATGTTGAAGAGGTGGCTCCTATGCTAAGGAATGGGTGGAATAAGGTTGGAGGGAGATCCCAGACTTGACTTAAATGGTTTGAGAACCAGACTTGATTACGGGATTCTGAGATGAGGCGTGGACCTTGAGATGAAATGCTGCTGAAATTCTGATCTGAACATAAAAATTGGCTAATAGGGGTTGAGGATGGAATTAGGATGGAAGAGATGAAATGGTGAGAGAAAGCAAACTGATTAGTTAACTTCTCTGAAGAGTAATATCTAAATTTTATAACTGTGAATGATGATACCGGAAAAGCATGGGTGAATAAAGAATTTGCTTGAAGAGATAGAACAGGGGAGTCAGTTACATATTATTGAAGACTGCGGAATTGGAGATGGATGAGTTTCTGAATCTGAAGCAGGGTGTTGGAATTTGCAGGAAATGATAGAAGATTGAGGATGTTCTGAGTTACTGGAATGTGAGCTGCTCAAACCTGGAACTGATGCTAGACTGAGACCTGAATGAGTCTGAATAAACGAGAGTAAACTTCTTAAGCCATTAATGTCCCCAAAAGTTTCACTGCCATAATGATGAGGTTCAATAGTGCAAGAAAAATGGATTCCTGGGCCATTTTTTGCTCTAACCATTTGTCCAAAATAGCCAGCAAGCCTACAGAGGGAGTTGAATGTCTTCGGGTTGAATGAGAAAGTCATTGTAGAAGAACAAACATGCCCTTGCAGGAATGATTGAGAATGAGTGAGTCTTGAACAGAAGGGATGCTGGCTGCTTTTAATGAATATTGGAAATGTAGGATTTCTCTGAGGAATGATGCAAATTGCAAAGTTCCAATAGCCAAGAAATGTAAGCAACTATTAGAACCATCCTTCAGTTGGTTGAATTGAGAAGAGTGAAGTGGCTTGATTGCTCTTTCAGGGCTACACGATGAATGAAAGTGAGGTAAACTGAAGTGAAAACTCCTTTCCGAAATGTGCCGATAAACACCAGAAATCTGGGTGAATGAGGAGGACTTTTAATGTGCGGGTGATGTCTGCTTTAGAGAGCCCAGTGCCTTGGCCTGCTAAGCAAATGAATTTAAAGATCTTATCGAACCCTTCTTTGACTTTCTTGGCTAGAAGTGAGTCAGCTGTGTCAGGACTTGAAGATAAAGATAATAATAAAGACAATAATAGATGGAATTTGGAAAATCTATGCCATGGAAAAACCAGTGAATAAACCTGTCAGAGAGAAAGTTAAAGTCTCTATTGGGATAGGAATGAGAACATTCACCTAGATTTGAAGTGAAGATATTGTTTATTGAAGTGGAAGTGGGACTGTGAAGTCAGAAAATTCTTGCTAATGTACTGCCATGGATTAGCATCCAGCAGTTTGCAACTGGAGACTGAACTGCCAAGATCGTTGAAATTATTGCAGATCATCTCGCCCCCTGGTACAGGATGGTGTGGCCCTGTTTGTCGGTGCCCTCAGAAATTGGTGAGTTTACAAAAAGATTGATATCTGGGTTTTGGGTTGATATGAAGGGGAGGGGCAGTGGAAGACTGCCGATCGGAGGCTGAAGAAGTGTGACATGAGGAATGAGGATGAAGAGGGTGAGTAAATGTGCACGAATTTGCTGGATGAAATGAAGTACCGCAGAAACTGTGAGAAAGACGTGCAGGTGGCTAAAATGTGGCTGTACGATTCGGGTGAAGAGAATCCCAGTATGTCCCCTGGTTAAATTGCTGAAAACGGCCTGCTATCTGGGCTGCAAAAAACAATGTGATATTGATGGAAGCCTGGTCCTCTACATTGGGGAATCATGTCAAGAATAATGAGAAATGGTCATCGAATTCGAACCTGGGACCTGGATACCTGGATACCTGATTGTATTAAATTTCTTCAAGGTTTGCAGCAAGATGTGCAGTCTAAGAAATGTTATTCCAACAGCATGCAGATAATTGTAAAAAACCATGGTTCCCCATGAAAAAAAAAAGAAATAAGAATATGCAGGCACTTTCCCTATGCAACACAAATTACTCGGTAAATTCTCTCTTCTACATTTCCAAGAACTCTCAGAATAGATTAGTGACAATAATTAGTTTAATTATTGAAAACGCCTTCACAGTGAATCAGCCACTTATCTTAAAATTTCACTCTCTTCTCAGATTAAAGTCCTTTTATTCTTGTTTTATTTTGAGTAAATAACAGAAATACTTTTCACCTTTTATCTCTTGAAAAGTGTGAATGTGGCCCAGCTCATTGTTCTTTCTTGTGCCAGATACAGAATTTTAGTTTTTCTCTTTAAGATGTCCATTCTTGAATAGCTTTGTCTGCTTGTTCTGATTTGAATAGTAAGTGTAACTAACCATTTAACTGTTACAACATTTAGCTATTTAAATATGCATGACCTAACCTGGCAATGGGCCTTTAAAATAGTTAACAATATGAGCTCTTTGATATAGAGTACAGTTTCATTAAGGTTGGAATTTCTGATTTAAACTCATAAAAGAAAATGCACTCAAGGACAAAATGTGTTTGAAAAAGAACATGTACTCTTTTCAAAATTGTTTAGTCACTTTGTGACTCAATAAATAGTCACAAATACCAGCTCCACTGCAAACATGCAAAGTGTGAAAAGTCTTAGCTTTACTATTCTTTTTAGAATACTAGTTTAAATACTAAAGGGAAAAAATCAGTTCTATAGGGAACAATGAATTTGGGATTAAGGCTTTAGTCAATACTGGAAGCTAGCAGAGATGTTATTAATAATGGATGTCAGTGAAATCTGCAGACGCTTATAGATTTGAGTTCAACCTAAATTCAGGGCAATGGAAGGAAAACAAAGGGCCTGATCTAACTGACTCCATAAGATGAGTATATTCTATGTAATTCTAGTATAATGGCAGTAACACAACTATCTGAAGGCAGCTTGATTAGACAAGAAAAAGTGTGCTGGGGGAGATCTGTTCAGCCTCTGGAGCACCTGAGTCCACTCCTGCCAGCAAAGCACAAAGCCAAAAAGTAAAGAAGTGAAAAAGTGAATGGATGGAAGCTGGAGAGAAATGTAAGCAGAAGTGTAGGATATGACAAACAAAGTTCTTATGTTTTACCCACAGTAGTGTTCTTGGTATGCATTGAAATGCATAAAATAGAAATCATCCTGTAATTTACCATGCTCTTTAGCCTTTTTAGCAACATGATCTAGCAGTGGTGTTAATTTTGTGCCACCCTCTTTACACTGAGTTCCACAGGGACCAGGGCCTTGGCACATCTGATACAGTCATTCGGAGTCAAGACGCATAAAAAAAAAAAAAAAAAAATCCATACTCAGTAAAGCATTCATTGAAACCAGCTATTAATGTCCCCCAAAAAGACATCTCAAAGCTCTATCCTCATCGAATAACAGATTACTCCCCATTCACACAGTGACAGAAAATATATTTGTTTCATCTTGTTATAGAATATTGTTACAAAGAAGAAGGGTCATGGATGGCCATTACCTTAACTTATCTTATTGAAAACACAAATGTTTTGGATCATGAGCAGATATTTACTTTGTCCCCAACTCCCTAAATAGCTTAGTGTCTACCCTGCATCTCTGTGGTGTGTGAGAATACATAGCTAAGAAAAAAAACAATGTTGCAAATCATGTAATATGTGTTACACTCAACATTCAGAGCGTGATCCCTAGAAATAGAAATTTTGTGGACAATCATGAATGTTGCTCAATACAACCGTCTGGAAATAATCTTATGGAGACAGTGAAACATTTAATATTGTCTTGTTCTCCAAAAAACTTTCATAAATCAGTATGAATCATTTTTCATTTATTTGTTGAAAATACAATGATTTAACTAAGATAAACACTATAAGAATTTTATTTATTGAAATATATCACAATGACATTCTGAGAAAAAAGTGAGGACAATCTGACTTCTAGTAGATACTTTTAACCCTCTTGACTGAAATATCTTGAGTGGGATGCTTCTTGGAGTCATGCATTTTCTCTATCAGTCTCCTTATTCAAAGTGACTTGCGGCTGTAACTGATGCAAACAATAGTTCTTCAAAGTATTGAATTCAGAATTTAGGAGGGTGAATAGTTGTGCACATTTTCTGTCATTTCTTTCTATCTGTTCATTGTTGCACAATAAATGGCAATGGAAAACCTACTCAAATTGGCAGCATTATCACATACTTTGGGTTTATTTGTACTCTTTAGAAAGCAGACATATCAAATTGATACTTATGTGGGGCTTTTGATCAAATTGAATCATCTGTAAAGTTAATTACCGTGCCTTGACACCTCAGCTAACCTAAAATGACAGCATCGTTTCTCAATTTGTCACACGTCTGCACACACCTATAAACAGCCCTCTGTAAATTGTTAGTCATAGCCTTTTTTTTTCCATCTGTTTGCTGTGATGTGTTTAATAATTAACAAACAAGATTGTACAAACTCAAAACATTATTTGTTTGCTCATTTCAGATAAGGTGTGGCTTATTTAAAGCTAAAGCCTTCTTAATCTTTCCAACCTATCTAAATCTGTGAATTGTGGCAGGTAGCTGCACAAGGTGAAATAACTAAGAAAAAGTATTTCACCTTTTTCTTAGTTTTCATGGTGCAACCAGCTAAAAAAAACATTATTGACATAAGAAGGCTTTTGAAATTGGTACTATATTCAAAGAAAAAATAAATAAATAAAAAGAAAAGAAAGCAAACTGAAAGCTGATCTCAATTTTTCTATTCAGACCTGGTAAGGATACATCAAAAGACATAAATAAATGTATCCTTTATTTTCAGTAACGTTTTCCATTTTGTCTTTTTTGATAATCATTAAATCATCCATTACATGACAAACCCAAACTCATGGGGTTGTCATGGCATTTTTTGCCTTTTTGGTCCTTCCATAAACATGACACTTTTGTCCAGTTTGACATGTTAATGTTAATTAAAAACAGTTTAAAGTTGACTGAAAACAGAATATAATCTATTTTTTTGTTTCACTTTCTTTTCTGACCTGTCCAGGGCGTACCCCACCTCTCACCCGAAACGTTCACTGGCGATAGACACCAGCACCCCTGCTGACCCCATTAGAGACAAGGGTGTACAGAAAATGGATGGATGGACTTTCTTTTCTGAGCTCATCCATAACACATTTGGTAGCTTCGTTAGTATCTCTGTCACTTCTTTTGGCAAGGTTCTTCTATCCCAACAAGCTTATGTGGGCATAGTTAGGTTTTAGTGCAATTTTATTTTTCTTTGGAAGCCTTTGACCAATCAAAGCTTTCATATAGTCATTCCTCTTAGTTGTTGGTTGGTTCTATAATTTTGTGGGACCCTCCAACTTGTACAGTGACCAAGACTGTTTCTTAACAAATTACATGAGTTAAGCTAATTTACTGCAAGAGGCTTTAAGTAGAGGTGTAGAAACAACTCAAAGTTAAATAGTAGTCGCCAAGTCTAATTCCAAATGGCATAAGAAAAAGGCAACGATCACAGAAGCTTCATGTTTCAGTGTTCGTTTAAATAAAGTTTTCAGTATTTTGTTACTGTGAGACGCTGCATGGACTGATTCACAGCAGCTCAAATACGCAGTTAAAGCTAAGAAGAAAACAAAGTCTGTTCAGCTGTGAAATAGATTTCAAATTGCACATAATTATTGCACGATGAGCCTGATACGTCCAACATGAGGCCCCTTCAGTTGCTTTGGATTAATTAAAAATGTAATCACTAAATCACCATGGGGTATTAGAATATTAAACAGGGTTAATAACATTTATTCTTTTCTGTTTCAGAACTTATTTAGCTTTACCTATCATTTAACTCATTTTCTTTGAATTTTGATTCCACATTTATTGGAATCAAATATGCTTATGATTCAAATAAAATGCAAGAAAGGGGGAAAAAATTCAATAATTAAGAAATACTAAGAAATAATGTTTTGATTTGGGTGTCTTTTGGCAGAAAGGTCAGCCAAGATGAATAAAAAATCACTTGTGACTAGATTAAACAGTATCATAACAATTACACAGAATTTAATGGAGGTCAGAGTGAAGGTTCACATGATGCTGGGTGTTGTACAATTTCCCAGCATATTGGTCATTTGGAAAAAAAAGTGTTTGGCATTGTGACGCTCTTCCTAACAATGGTAAAATAAATAAAATAAAAATATGGCAACTAAACAACAAAATCTGCTATAATTCACCGAAGCATAAGGCAGTTACAGCCCTTCAATGTTAGTTGGGTAAAATCATGTTTAGCAATGGCACCATCATGTTGTTGAAGCACAAAATAAAACAGCAACTAAAAGTTGGACATAAAACAATATCTGTAAACATTTGCCATATTGTGCACAGAACACTGGTGTTTTTCTTCATATTGATGCATTTAGACATACAGAGTTGGCAAAATTTGAATGGAGATAAAACCTTACACAATACCACAAGTATTTTCACTTCTTGATGTCTCACAGTTCTTAATGCTTGTTGGGAGTGACAACAGGGGCACAGTGATAAAGGCTAAAGAGACATTTCATGGCAAGCTCAACTTGCGTGATCCTTTGGGATAGACTCCAAGCCTGCAAAAGAGATTATTTATCTTACTTGGTTCAGAAAACCTGAAGGATTTTCCTGCAGGAGTTAGAGGAAAAACAGTTTCAAAGAAAAGCATTATTTTTTCTGAATTTTCAACAGAAAACGGATTGGCTTATGGATGTGAAATAGCAAGGTGTAAGCTTAAGGTCAAGGGACTGGATGATTAGAGGAAACAAACAAGCCTGGCCATGTGTGAGCAACAGAATGAAATCTGTAATGTTATTGGCTAAGAAAGGATCTTGGAGTCACAAGAGGGCTTGAACCTGTTTGCTGGTAATGGAAACCAGATCAACATTCATGATGTAATGCAACACAATCCAACAGTCTGGGAGTAGAGCTGTATTGAGGTTGTAACACATTATAGCAAGTCACCTGCTCACAGCTGAAAAACCACAGAGTTTAGTCCCCTAATAGTTTAACCTGTCACTCTAGACTGACAGGTTAAACACAGGAATGTGTTTGTAACTTTGAAACTGATACTTATCATGTTGATCATTACCAAGGGCAATTTTAATAAGTGTAACAAATTTGATCTTGTACTCATCATTCCTTCAGCCTTATCATTTACGTAAATGTGGCATGTTTACCTTTTACCCATCGTGGTGACATTGGTAGTATTCACTACCACACTGCTTTGTGAATCCCTACTTTTCAGAGGTTAACCAGCCTCCTTCTCCAGGGAGCTGCAGCGATTTTGTGTCTATAAAAACTATTCACCTCTCCATGCTCTTCTTAATCACCGTCTTCCTCCTGCAAGTCCTACTGTTTGCCCTCGAACGCTCGCTGCTTCCACCTTCTTTGTTCTCCTTTGATTCACCATGTTTTCATGTCACCTGTCTTCAGATCCAAACCTTCACCTACGTCAGGATCAACCACCAAATGAGCCAAAAACTACACATTCAACTAACCCCATACCTCGAGTGTTTCTCTCCTTCATATTGAACTACACCATGTGATGGCAGTCATAAAGTATCAGTCTTCAGTCAGAAGCTTCTTCCTAGGGGAGATATTTCTTGCCTCATGACATGAGCACTATATCAAAACATAGCCTAAAATCTGTTTAAAAATTTCCAAAAGAGTGGGTCAAGCGGCAGTCAGTACTTTAAATTCAGTAGAAATTTTCCTTTGTCTTCCACATATTAGTGAGCATGTCACTGAAATAATGAACATGGTTTCTTTTTTTGATGATAGTTGTTCTCTTGGGACACTTTCATTTTATGTACAACATGATCTTTTTATAAGAAGCATACAATCCGTCATTGGTATTAAGCCATGTCAGTTTTGCATCTGAAAATTAATGAATTAAAAAAAAAAGATGTACAAGATGCCACATCTGAGGCAGACCACAATGTGTATCAGTCAAAGGCTGACACAGTGGTAACGTGATGGAAATGAAGGGCTTAGTTTTTACATTCTCTGATATGCTGTGTGGTCTGAAGGCACAATAAATCCCCTTTGCTTAAAATTCTATCATAGCTTTGCAGAAGCATTAGAAAAATCAAAGACATGCTGTGATGTATTGTCTCCCTGTGTGTACTTACAAGACCCCTTGTGAACATTAAAGATGAAGTTTTAGTCTGAACATCCATAAGAAAGAGTTATGCATCCACTACAAAAAATCAATAACTCATGCTCTGGATAAAATTGAATGTATCACTGGGAAGTGTTGTAAGTCTTTAAGGCTGTACTCTGCAGTGATTAACTGAGGCAGCTCAGCTGCTGCAGGCTGACTGGTGAGAAGTGGTCTTAACAATACCACACATGCACCTTTTTTAGTATAGATGTATATGTGTGCATTAATCTGTAGGAACAGTATTTTGTTGTAGGTAAAGTTATTGTTTCTGTTATTCAGAAACAGACAGTGAGTGTCTTGAAGGATCAGATGGGAGCTGTAGAGACATTACTGTTTCTTTATGTAAACCAGATAGCAGTACTTAATTGGTCATTTCACTTTGGCTTTTTTATGTCATAATCATCAACTTTATAGTAGTTCACTGGGATTTCGTACAATAAACCACCACAAAGAAGAAATGCAATTTTTACAAAAAAATTAATCAATCAAAAAGGTGGTGTGCATTTGTATACAGCACTGTATCCTATTGACTCTAGTTATCAAACAACACAGTCAGCTCAAGTAATTATTCAAAATAACCTTAAAAGTTAATATCAAAGGAATGCCACCCATTAAAAAAAATACAATCTTTGTCAGGATTTAATTTAAACTCAGAATAAATGAAGTTGAATGTTTCACTGACCACTGTTCAATCCAGCATTTGAAAATTAAAATAGTTTGGGACAACCACACATCTGTTAGCTAAGGTGGACATGGCTGTCCACAAAAGTAACTGACCAAGCAAGATGATCAATATTAGGAGAAACACCCACAAAGCCCAGTGGCAGAGGGGCTGGAGAGATCCAAAACTCAGGTGGGGAAATCTTTTGACAAGACAGCTGTTGATTTTACATTCCACCATTCTGATCTTTATGGAAGAGCAAATAGACATTGGTAATTGCTGAAAGAAAGCCCAAATAACTTTAACGTTTAACACAAATGGGAGACAGACATAGAGCTGAAGAGTATCTCCGGAAAGACATATGCCCTGCCCCTAATCTTCCCCTCTTACCCTTTTGATATATGAAAAAGGACATAATGAATATTTCTAATCTGGAGCAAACTTCAAGAAAAGAGCAAAACGGTCAAAATACCGAGTTTCTTAATATCAAGGCTAAAACTCCACCAGTTTAGGTTTGTTTTGTGAAAAGAAGATTGACTTGTCCAAGATATTTCATTTACTGATTAAATTGTGTTAAATAAAACATATTACTTATTTTTCTGGTCTGTCCACTTCAATTCTGTGCAATTCAGGGGTTTTTTGTAGGTATATATCGCCAAATTACAAGAAGTGTCGTCTTAAGGCACTTTACAAAATAAATAAAAATCAATCAAACCAAGTCATGTAAACAATGATTTCTTGTTCATTTTGTAATTGGTTCAAATATGTTCTATCTGGACACCCATCTGACAGCAATGAGTGATTGACTTGCAGAACTGACACCTCCTGGATGAGCATGTTTCCGCTTCACCAAGAACGATCGTAAAACTGTATCAAGAAACACCATTAGCTTACACTTAAGTTACCTGAGGTCATGCATACAAACTGCCATATAAATAGAGAAAATTACAAATGTGTAATAAAGGTACTGTTCTTGCTGAAGTTTTAAGAACACTCATAAAAGCTGACTTTGTCACATTCTGACAAGTATAAAAACAGCTTTGCCCTCCAGTGGGTGAAAGATATCCACTGCTTTGCCGGAAATTAGATTGCACTGCTGCCAACTGCCGACTTCTTTATTTGTGTTCAGTGTAGCCTTCAGTGCTTCAGGTTAGTGCCAGCAACAGTAAACAGAGGAGTTGTTGGGAAGCATTTCTGTTGATGATGTGGCTATTTACCTAAAAGCCTTTTTGACATGAGCTCTTTGGTTATGCTCGACAAAAAAACGTGTGATTGGTTAGCTCGGATTCTCACAATGAATCTGAAGCAGCGCTCAGAACAAAAACAGTTGGTTGTGTGTGTTTTTCAGTGCACATTTTTGCACATCTATTACTGTCTGCCACATAACCTAGGGCTGAATATATCACTGTTTTTATCCAAGGACAAATTCAACATCAAGTAGTTCAGACTCAGAGACAAAAACTCCTTTGCACAGTACTGTTTTGAAGTTAATAAAAGCCAAAGTGCCTTATTTCAAGGCAACAAATTAAGGACATATTGGTTTTTGATACAGCTGAGGATGGAAAATGAGGACCTAAACTGTTCTGATACACAGAAATGTAACGATTGGAGACATCCCGATCCTATCACAGACATTAATTCATCGCTTTTTTTAATCAATCAGCATGGAAATCCCTGAGAAAATTTAACTCCGAATCCCTATAATTAATTTTCTTTAAATCACACCCTATTTTCTTGTGCAAGACCTGCAAAACTGTACGGCGTTTGATTATTGAGCAGCAACTCATTCCTCTGAGCGATAGCCTCCCTTACATATTCTATTCTGCTTTTCAAGTTGCAAACTTGAAAACCAGCGACTGGATGCCTGCTTTCTACCCAGCTGTTGCAACATAATCAAGCGCTCGAGAAAACCCCTGCATATTGTGTGAATTAGGGCCACTGGTGGACCAGAATCCCAACAGCACCCATTTGCCAAAGGTGATGTCAAGGTGTTTTTATGGTTGCTCAGCTCCTTTACTGACATTTTTTTTATACTGCGAGTAAAAATACTTGGTTTGCTTTGTGGCTCATCTTGCAACTGGAGACATGAATATTAAAAACAAAATGTATTCTTGCAGGAAAATGGAAACCCGTTGTTGACTAAGAAATGAACCATTCTTCTTCACACAACAAGTACTGGAAAAGATGTATACAGGACAAATGACTAAGTAGTAGAATATTTACTGCTTTTGCTCAACATGGACCCGGCCTCATTTTGATAGACTATAAAACCACGGCTGCTTGTTGTTTAGAGATAAATGAATCGTCAGTCAGGCATAAAGATGGACAGAGCTTCATAATTCACAAATCTAAACACTAATGCACAATGTAAAAATTGTTCATAACATCTAAGGCTTTACAAATATTGAATGATGCAGGAAGACTGTTTAGCATATTATAAATCTGCATCTATGTGAGAAATAATTTTGATTCAAATCAAACAGATGTAAGTGTTCTTCTGCTTGGCTCTGCTTTGAAGTTTGAATGGTTAAGATGTACATATTTTATGTTTGTTTCTTAAAAATTCATCCTATCTGCTCTGAACTCAGTTGAGCATAATCTAACAGAATTTACATGACTTGAGAAGATTTCCTCCTCAACTTTGCTCCTTTAATGGTCAAAGATCCCAGGCTCATTTAATACTCTGTGGAATAAAGCAGCAAACATCAGCAGGATACCATCTAAGCTTTTGTTAATAACGATGCAGACTGCAATGTCAAGATGGAGCACTCTGCAGGAGGCAGGATGGCTCAGTGGTTACCTCACAGCAAGATGCTCTTATGCCTCAACCCAATGATTATTTGAAATTTGCATGTTCCTCTTCTCTTTGTGACATTTTGCCACCGAAGATTGTCCAAGACTGGATGTTAGGGAAATATTTGTAGGAACCTTATGTGTACATGCTAATAAGAGTGTTTTATTTATTTTTTTATTTTAACATTAACAATTTAAAGAAAGCACAACTATTAGAGTGTGTAGCTTGGCAATCCTCAGAACAACAGTATTGCAAAAATATTTATATTTTTAATAAAATAATGTGCTTCCCAGTGATGGTTGTTTGTCATGTTAAGAGGACATTATGAAAATAACAACTATAGTGCACCCCCAGTGTTTCCAGGGATTCAGGACCACAGATGAAAATCTGCAAATACTTGAGACTCCTTAAAAAGCTTAGAACTGCCTATTTCAGTGGTTCATACACCAAATATATCCACAGTGACAACCATCTAAATATTACCTCAGTTTAAAAATATATATATATTTTAGATATGTTCCATGAAAACTCTACAAATGGTGTTTGCAAATAATTTGCAGTCCCATTTCATAAAAAATCTGCATATAGATAAATCTGTGGGGGGTCCACTGTATTCATTATTTATTGATTGATTGATTCCCATAGCAGGAAAATGTAGGTAGTACAATAGCAAAGAAATAGACATACATTAACAAAATCGCATTGATGATCAATCTAAGATTGAAAGAGACTAAAAGCTAATAAAGTATTTTTTATTGGTCTAATGTAATATTGTTAAATATTAAATGTTGTGTTTTCATTAGCAGCCCAAAGTAGTAGTGTGCTACCTTGTTTATGGAAATCTCTAGGTTTAATTCTTGCTTGTACCTGACCTGCTTTAATTAAGTGATTAAAAAAAAAACTCTATTGATAACTTAAAATAAGAGCAATCCACATCATGAAATAACATAAGTTCTGAAATAGCGTTATTAATGTCAGTACCTTATGATAAGAATTTCATAAGGCCAGCTTTACTCTGCCAGATTTTGATTTACATATATAAGCATTTACTTAAAATAAAACAAAGGATTTAGGGGGAGCACAGTTAATTTATTTTGATTTGGTTCATTTTTACCTAAAAAGAAATTAATTGGTTCAAAAAAGTTTTCATGAGAATGGGTTCATCAACTGGGGAAATAGAAATATAATATGAAACAGAAATATCCAAAGAGCAGTAAAGAGTTCTATTTAACAAAAAGACAAACACTGAAGAAATAAATAAAGCTTACCACTGAGCTTCTACGTGACAGTGATTGTGAGCCAGTGGGACATCTGATATGTTGTGACATATGCCTATCATGTCAGCAGTGACATGACTGCTGTGAATGAACACTGTGATGCCAATCATTCTGAAATGATGTCTGACAGCATAACAACCCAAAGACTATTTCTGACTGAAAAAAGGTCAGGAAAACGCCAGTAGAATGAACAAATCTTTAACCCTAAGAAAGCACAAAGCATTTTTATCTGGTTGCTCAGTGGGCCGCAAAAAGCTGCAAACACATTTCTACCGCAAGCTTTAGCTGAACTGTGGTTTTATGCGTGCATCAGAGGTAACTAATAAGTTTGAATTAGTTCTTTTCTCAAATGACAAAACCAGAGGGAAACTGGAGAAAAACACAATCTGCTGTACGGATGGAAATAAAGACTAATTACGGGGAACATTTCCATGTGGAAAATTACTTTTCTGTGGGTCTGTCTGTTCCCGTAAAAATAGGGAGTTGAAAACAGACACAGAAACCTACATTTCTGATAAGATCTCACCATTACTAATGAAGAAGGGATTAAACTACATTTCTTCAAAGGTTTATTGTGGTCATGCAAATGATACATGGAATTTCTCATGTACTGTTTAAATTGTAAAATAATTTTTTACATACAAAACAAAATTTAAAAAGCAAAAATTATAAAACCAATCCTATTTGGCATTACCAATGCTTTTAAAACACTTATCCAACACAAAAAGAGCATTTGGAGTCATCGTTCTCCAAAAACATACCTATAGGACGAAGTGTCTTCCGAAACTGAGGAAAACAAAGAAAAAAGAAAAAGAGAAAAAAAGAGCTTTGAAATGGGAAAATGTTGAGTGGATGTGTGACCACTACTATAGGACAACAGGGAAATTAAATAGTCAAAATGAGAATTTGCTTTCTCGAAAGACTGCTATAAAGGAGAAAAAGAATGAGTTTCAAGAAATAATTATGTAAATTTCTACTTACCCTACTACATCAGTTTTCTATGGAGTTTGTTTGCTTTCCCTTTGTATGCACAGGTTCTCTCTGGGTACACCAATGTTCTCCAAGTATTTCAAGTATTTATTGTTGAATTGCTCTTAGCTCTGAGCATTTGTGTACATTCTTTATTGCTATTTGCCTCCATATGGCGGTGTAAGGGACTGACAGTATATCCAGCGTGTATTCCACCTCTTGCTCAGTATCAGATCCCTACAACCACAAATTAGGGAGCTATAGATGATGGATGTTGACACTGTTGACAATCACAGGTAAACTGAACTTGCCGCGGCCTATTATGTCCATCAGACAACATTTCTTTCAGCTCACTTGTCTCACATTTCAGCTGGAAATTTGACTACTTTTTTCTTCGCTGTTCTGTTGCTGTTTGAGCAACATTGATGCTCAGGTTTGATGTTTCCAATTGAAATGTCATGTTTAAGCAATTTTTGCCTGTGTTCCTAGCTGAGCTGTGCTTATCTTGGAACATTTTTTCTGTCACACATTTTTCAATTATAGACATGGAAATAAATATAACTATAATACACTAAAAGCTTGAAAACAACTGAAAATGAAAGGTTATAAAAATGATGAAAAATGCCCTTTAAAGTGCAACTTTAGCATGCCTAAAAATACATTCAGGTGATGAATGACCTTATGAACAAGTTAAGCAGAGCATGATGATTTATAATTTTTATCCACTTTGACCTTTCCATTTCGCTTTGTATTACATTAGATAACCCTCCTGCTGTGGCATGGACTATCGTCTCACCAGCCTTGACAAATATACGACGTGATTTCATATAAATTAAAGCCACTCTTATCAAAAATATTTATCTTTTAGTGCAAGGCTGTGCATTATTGATATCACCTGATTGGCTGATTCACAGGATCTACTTCCACCTGACTGAGTTTCTTATAGCTGCACATACTCAGATCACATTTAAAATTCTCTTTATTTTCATCTCAAATCAGTTTTACTAGCACAACTCCCTTCTGGATCACAGCATTTAATTACACTCAATTACTGAGCTCTGAGGCATGAAAGATGTTTTTGCCTAACTATTATAAACTCTTGACTTTTGACTGACCCTTCAGCTTCTGTTACATCCTTAACTCAGCTAATATATACATTTACAGATTCTGCCATTGTAACTGTACTTGAAATCAATTGCTCTGGTGGAAACCTGGTGACCATAAGATGCCACTCTTTGCTGTAGTTCCCTGACAGTGAGCTTTAGGGATTTTTTTTCTTACCTTCCCTATAATTCTCACTCTGTGTGCTGACAAGATGAACGAGTCCTTGTCTAGCCTTGGTTGTCACAATCTGATCTGATAAATTATTACCAAAAGAATAAATGAATGAATTACTAATCAAAAGCTCCTAGACACTATGAATGAATGATATGGACTTACAATTTTATGTCATATTTTGTAGCATTCATTGTGGCAATAATAAACTTGTGAATGAAAATTATTTTAAAAGCCACTTTCAGAGCAAAAAAAATCTAAATAATAAAAAAAAATCTAAATAAAACTAACCCATACTGAAAAGGGTGCTACACTTAAAGAGTTACATTAATTTAATTGAGTTAGTAAACAGTAAAAATCAAATGTGTTCAATGATATTTTGAAACATAATCAGTTTGTCAGTTATGCCAAGGGTGTTGTGTATTTTTTTCAGAATGCCATCAGAAGGAGAAGTAGAGCAGTATTCTCTGGCCGGAGTCTGTGGGGCAGGAGTCTGTGGGTGATCTGCTGCACACCTGTAATCTATCTACCTGGTTATCTGGAAGATAAGAGGAGCTCGTTGCCAGTGTTTTGATGCCTGGGAGTTTACCATTGTGGTGATTCTGAGCATGCCAGTGTTTGTTTTTTGCTTTGTGTGCTGACTTTGATCTAACTGCTACCTGTGTTCTTCTTTAAAAGCAACCCTTTTGTTGTGCCCTGGTGTTGTTCCTTGGCTCTGTTTCCTGGTCTTTGATTCCAAAATCAAGTTTAGAACAATTGCTGGTTCGCTTACCCTTTGCTGGAATCCCTCTTTATCTCCTCGTGACTGCCTACCTGTGTTCATGTGGTATTGTTTAAGAAAACAATTATGACCTAGTAAACATAGTGAAGTTATGGGGACAAAATAACATTTAGGGCAGGGGTGGGCAACTGCAGGCCTCAAGGGTCGATCTCCTGCAACTTTTAGATGTCTCTACTTCAACATACCTGAGTCATATAATAACTCCAGAGGAGGTGAGTCAGCTATTGGATTCAGGTGTGTTGGACCAGGGAGACATCTAAGAGTTGGAGGACACTGGCCCTCGAGGACCAGGATTGCCCACCCCTGATTTAGGGTGGCCTTGAATGTGGAGCAGTTGTTGTTGGCTGGCTTAAATGTTTCGTAATCTGCTGATCTGAGATATTTACACACAACCATCTCTTAAATTTACTGAAAAGGGTCCAAATGGTAAAGGATGGTAAAGGAACAGTTGCTCAAATAATCACTCATTACAACCAATGTATGCAGAATACCATTTGTGAAAACACATGCCAAAC
The DNA here is from genome assembly GCA_903067095.1 of Girardinus metallicus. NCBI lineage: Eukaryota > Metazoa > Chordata > Actinopteri > Cyprinodontiformes > Poeciliidae > Girardinus > Girardinus metallicus. Next base: position 47,498 of record CAEGAE010066267.1, on the reverse strand, counting down.
CTTAAAGTTAATGGGCTATGGCAGCAGAAGACAACATTGGGTGATGATCTTGTCAGTTAGAGCAATATCTGAGGCTACAGTTTGCACAGCCTCACTAAAACTGGATGATAAACGATCTGGAAAACATTGTCTGGTCTGATGAGCATCTACTATTGCAGTGGCATTCAGAAAATAGGGATCCATCTTGCATTGTAACAACTGTTCAAGTTTCTGCTGGTAGTGTAACAGTATGTGCAGGATTTTTTTTCACAAATCTTTAGGCCTTTTAATTCCTTAGTCTACCTGAGTGTCTTTGCTTACCATGTATGTCTGGGTTATAGATTCTACTGGCTGAATAATACACCATATTTCAAAGCTGAAAGTCACTCAAAAAGGCTGTATTGGATATGAAAGCAAGTTCACCTTACCCTGATAACTTCCACAGTCACCAAATTATCAATCACCTGTTTTGATTGATTTACTGATTATTTTGAGGTATGTAAAAGAAAAGAAAACATGTTGTACATACTGTGCATGTTAAACTTCACATTTTTCAAGCTTAGAGATGTGGTGGACCAGGATGTTAACTTCATGGATGTGCAAGCAAATCTGCAGAAAATATATGATGCTGTCAATATGGACTAAAATCCCTGAAGAAATAAGATATTTTTGAATACAGTTATCACAGTATTAGCAAGGTGGTCCTAATGAAGTGGCTAGTGTGGAGCTGCATACATCTGGACAGAAAGAAATTACATACTATCACAACTTTGAAAATACCAAAGAACGGACTACATAATCTAGAAAAATGGTTGAGATTTTTGTTTGACAATACTTGTAAAGGTACTTTGAGATATATAAATATCTGATTCACTTTCCATGATAATAATGAAATGTATCATTCCAAAGCTCACCTTTGTGAGCAGTCTTGAATAAAAAACCAGTGTTATTTCAGGTCGCTATCTAAAATAACTGAGACAGCTGCATCAGAGTCTGTTATCCATTGATGCATGTAGTTTGAGGTAGATCACACAACTGTTTGTTTGAGTTACTTCAGTCTTGACAGATGAATTTCTGGCTACTGCAGTCTAGTCTGAAGCTCTCCAAACAAAGATTGTGCATTTTAAAGGTATTTTTAGTCTAGGTTTGTTGGTTAGTAGGACCACATAAAACTCGGTCATATGTTTGCCTATGTTAGACATATAAACATTGTACATGTTTTGTACATTGTATAGCTTCTGACAAAAGTAGTTCCTTCCTCTGGTCTAATCAAGCAAGCACAAGTTCACTATTGCAACAGGGTCAGTGGGAAAAAAAGCTTTCTTCCTTTTATTCTTTGTTATACTCTTCCCCTCACCAAAATTTGTTTTTTCATTGTGCATCCTAAAAAGAAACCTTCTCTAAGGCCTTGCCTTTTGTCCAAATGTACCTCAAACTAAATTATTCACACATACTATAAATGCACAGTTGGCAGACTTTACTTGTATTGTTTGAAGTCTTGCTCCAAAAACAGAAATACCACAGGGAAACCGGAACAAGGAGTTCATTGTTGCCAGAGCCGACCTGCTCTAAAGTATCTCGGCTTCCAGTTCTTCCATGCTCCACCTTCTGACATCAATATTTCAAGTTTAATGTACAAAATATAGACAAAAGGAACTGTTTCACCCACTGAGCACTATTTGGTCCTGTGTACAAAGGATACGAACAAAGGCGCATTTGTATAAAGGCACCCGGATGAACCTGAACTACATTTCTGTAAAATTTGTTAAATATTTCTCTTTTCTGCCCACTGTAGAATTTAATATGAGGTTTAAACACCTTTTTGGGTGAACCCAGAAAAACAAGATTCTGTAAAATGGAAAACCAACAATGATAGGTTAGGAAAGAAAAGCAGAAAAGGAAAGAGTCCAAATCAAGTTTGCCTCGTGACAGGCTGACAAGGCAAACTTGTTAAATGATGTGGGAGAATAAACACCAAGGACAAATTTTCTCTCGTGTCCATGATAGATGAGAATGAAATGTAGAAAGGGCGGCTGGAATCCTGCTGAGTGTTTAAGAAGCAAAAGGAAGGAGGACACAGAGTGAGAATAAATATTCTATTCCTTGTATTGCTCTGTCTTGCTGTGCCGTCTTTTCTCTGCTGTGTGGGTGTGAGCAGAGGAGGATGAAGAGGTCGCCTGTGGTGTGCAGTAGAGGGATGGTTGGGGGATATTTGTGTCACTGTGTGCTCTAACCAAAATGCGCCTAGAGACAAGCTGTGCCAGCGTACAATGACGAGAGGTATTTGGATCTTAATACACGCTTATTTGTATGCTTCTAAAATGTATTTTTGGATGCCTGGCCATTCCTGTGACCCATGGTACAAAATAAATAAATATATAAGCAGCAAAACAAAAAAACTCTCTATGTGGTAGAAGAGGGAGCAGGAAGTTCCTGTATGCCTTGGGTCACCTTGCCAGCTAGTTAGAGCACGAGTCTTCAGAGCCTCTTCCATCCATCCATCCATCCTTATCCCTAGTGGGGTCGGGAGGTGTGCTGGTGCCTATCTTCAGCGAACGTTTTGGGCAGGTACGCCCTGGACAGGTCGCCAGTCTGTCGCAGCTTCAGAGCATCTTACAGATCCATATAGTTCCCTGCAAAGTGAATCTGAAGTGGAAGCTGGCCGACTGAGATATTTATAATACTCTTCAAGGAAGTAATTGACACTGAAGTTCTCGAGACACAACAGAAAGCAATTTAACTGTAGTTTGTTTTGTTTAAATTGCAAGCCAACATTGAAGGTTTAGGGTCATAAACAAATACCCTACACTAGCTTTTAATGCACTAATTATTAGAGCAAAACCAGAAGTGTATGATGTTTCTATACAGTGTAGATAAATAAGACACAAAAGATAAATACGCAGTAGAGTTACTGAAGTGGTTATGCCCACTTGGGTAGGAAGTGGGGGTCTGAAGGCTGAGGGTACTTGCCAATGCCCGCTAGTGTCTGGGTTCCTGACTGGTTTCTTGATTCTGGGCTGTCTTGTTGCCAGATACTTGTGTGGCCCCTGGCCACAGCAAAACTTTAACTGTATTTAATCTAAATTAACTGCAAGAATTTTATAATTTATTTGAAATTCTAAAAAAGTACGGTGTTATCTTTGCCAACCACTCACTGGGATATTGTCAAAAGAAGCACACACATGCATATAATTATTCATACATACAGCTTGCTGTGACTCCCACCCACAAGGAAGTACAAATGTTAACTCACCACACTTAAAATGTGAAAATCTAGCAAGAAAAATGAGTTTGTGCTGATTGTTAAAAAATTTAGTTGCAACAAAACCATGTTGACTCAAACTAATGGGAGTTTTGAAAAAACACGAACATGATGGGTTACATGTAATGATCTCGGATGCATCCATAAAATTTTGCATAATTCTTTTTGCTGTTTGATTTACGAGACAAGCCTAAATGATAATATGTTATGCAAACGATTTAACATCCAACTTTAGGACATACAGCTTTGAGGAACTAAAAGCAAGCATTGTGGTTTCCACAATAAGGACAACATGCCCAAAGAAGTAGCTAAATTAACTTAAATGCACTGAATACAAAATGGACAACAAATGCTTCATAAAACTTTCTATGTTGTGCTAAAGGACATAAGTTGGCATGAAGTAGTTTTTAATTTTAATGAAGAAAATTAAAACTGATTTGAAAAACTTAAAACTAAGTCTGTCTAAAAATATTTGTTTTTATTTGCATGCATGTAACGTTGATTGTGTATTAGGCCCACATAAACAGTCTATGTTGTATTTTGGGAAATAGCTTCATTTAAATTGTCTTGTGAGATATTTTGTTTAATGGTAGATTGAAATCTCATCATTTGCAGCCTTTTGATGATCATCATAGCGAAATAAAAATTTACTGACAGATGCTAAGTAAGTAATTATGCTTATCAAGTTATTTTTAGTAAATACCTTGCTGACGTGAGAAATTTAGAGAAGGATATCAGAGGCTACATGAATAAGTCCACATCAGCTAATTTATTCAAGGGTGTTGGAAGGGTGTTTAGGACGGACTTTCCTGAGACTGAGGAGTTTAATCCTGATCTAAAAACTGTGGATTAGATCTTATTCCTTCAGTTGAAGAAGTTTAGTCATCCAGTTCACATTATCATTATTAGTCTTTTCTATTTTTGGAAGAAGATTGTTAAGTTGTATGTATTGCTCGGTAATATGTTGTTCTTAAATTGATTGTACCTTGCAGAACTACAGATGAAAACTAGCTTCATGACTAATTCTGGCATGCTATGTAATTTGCATTGTCCTTTTTGAAATAAATACACAACATCATATTGTAGAAGGTGTTTGACAGCTCTGCGCAAGTCAAACTTTTCCCAGTGAGGGTTGGGCAATGTCTGGGTCCTTGGCCCTGTTTATAGAGTTCTTACTCCAGACCTCAAGATGTAGATTTTGACAGGAGGGTTTCTGGATTGGAAAAGCTTAAGATTTCATCTTACAAATGAATTCCCTTGGTTTGGTTTTTCATGGATGGACAGAAACCCAAAATCATACTGGAAAAGTGTCAGTATGTTTGTATGATAATGTTTAATGGTTGTGTGGGTGGATTCCCCGTCTAGAGAAGGAAGTGATTGTTCACAACTGTTGGCTTATTGTCTTGGCAAAGCTTAATAGTCTCTGAGATGGTTATTCTCCCTCTCTGTGTGGGTGGGAGTGTGTTTGTGCCCGTAATTATAACAGGAGACGAGACAGGGGTACATATGTGTGTGTATTTAGGTGTAAGCCCATCTTAGTCTGAGCTTCTTCTCAGCATCACCTGGGTTTGTCTCTCGGGATTAATGAGTTGTGTTTATCTGCCTGCTTTTGCAACATTCAGAAGCTCTGGCCTTACTTAATCAAACTGCAGGTATGTTTTCTCTGCAGGGCAGTTGAATGCTGAGAAGGTTTGATCGGAATGCCACAGAAATTCAAAGTTTGCATAGCTAAGTCACATTATCTGTTTAGCTAAAAAAAAAACCCTCATATTATCAGCAGGTGCAAATTGCATGTTTACTCAAAGCATCCCTTAAAACAGCTTAATTTAGCAAACGTGTTAGTGCAGGAAATAATTATCATATGTGGGATCCACGCCCCTTTTGTTAACTATGCCAGTATTGAATCATTAGCAATTTTCACTATGGAACTTATAGGGCAGTATTTTCAGTATCACATTTATTATGGATATGAGGTTCTAGTCTTGCTAAGAGATTTAGTCATGCTTGTCACGGATGGGACCTTTTATATGTATAATTAAAACATCTTCCTCACGTGTGAATTATTTTTTTGGTTTTGGGGTGTCTTGTTACATTTGACTGCTTTGCAACTTTAAACTGCTCTGAGTTTTAAATGTGTATGTGCGATTTATCTATCCAGACAACCGCAATGTTGTTTGAGGTGTCAGCCCAGGGAGGGGTTGTTTTGGAGCTGAAAGAGAAATAAATGTTTGAAATGGTGTCTGCATAGTTTAGTCTTGCATTTAGTGACATTATCGAGTCATAGCAGTAAAATTTGGGTTGCAGAATAATTGTTTGTGGTGCACGTGTGCAGTGCAAATGATATGTGGGAGCTGTTTTGCTTATATAATGAAAATGTTCAACAAATCCAAAAAAAAATCCACATCAGTAGTTTTTGTTGTGATCAGATTGTGTATGTTAAAGTGATAAATGTGTGGGATGAAAATACAGGAAAAGTATGAATCTTACTCACACACTATACCACAGAAAAGAAAGCTTGATACACATGAGTATAATATTTGACCATGACCCTAAATTGAGGAACGAACCAAACCATAGTTTATGCATATTACAACACCTTCTCGGTATAATACATTATTTTTTTAATATGAAATGACAATACAATAGTCATTACAATGAAACATATCTTTGCCCAGTGGTAAAATCTGCTAGCATGGTGTTTTCTGTCATCTGAAATAAATGGTGGCCTTACTTGGAAACTGAGGAGCAAACAAAATGAATCAATCAAATCTTCATGTCCAGTTAAGCATGAAGAAAAATGTGTAATGTTTCTTTGAGTTGTGTTATAAAACCTTATTAGACAATAAAAAACAAACTGAACAAAAGCCCTATGTAATTCAGAAGTTCACTAGAATCTAATTTTGACAGCCAGAGGTGAAGATGTTTATAACTAATAATAAACTTAAATTATAAACTATGGTTGAAGAGAGACAGCAGTGAGCATAAACAAAACACACAGACCTCATAATTCAAATATATATAGAGTTATTTATTAATGAGCTAATGTTTCTTCTGTAGCGTAGTGTCATTTGAGTTACTAGTTCATGGAAAAATCCAGTTAAGTATAATGGCATTTTGTAAAAACAAAATATATAGATTCAAACTTTTCCGTATTTCACTCACCATTCTATACATCTACTCTCCCATGTGGAGGACACGGTCCTGAGAAAACTGATGGTCAGTAATACTATGGAGGTCTTTTGTCTTCAAAACGCTTTGATTTTGTCTTTGAGTGCATGTTTTTTTTCAAGCATCTTGTGAAATTTGAGTAAACCAATTCAACATTTTATATTTCATTGTAAACAATGATTTGTATTTGCTTGATAACTTAGTAGCAATGAAGAACACCAGTGATATTTCTAATAATGTATGTGATTTGACACATGTAGCTACAGTCTACTAAAAGATCCTGTCTTGCTTCTGCTGGTGTATTACTCTTGAACAGTCTGCAGAACTGCAAGGCTATTGTGTTCATGTTTGCTTTCTATTTCGATACAGCTTGATTGTAATTTGGCTCATGATGTTTCCTGAGTTTTATGTGTGGCACATACAGAAAAAGTTGTTCTCCCGTTTTATTAATATGGCACTTTGCTTGAATCATCTAAAGAAATGACCTGTGTTTAAACTGGACTCTTTTCAGCTTTTTCCAAGCCAACAGCTGTACGAACAAGAACACGGAAGAGGGAATTTCACTTAAGGAGACAGAAAAGAAATCCTATTGGAAAGAGTGAAATAACTTTCAAACCCAAAACCCTAGAGACTTGTATAATGCACATCCCATGCATAATGAGATTAGGAAATTTTGAATTACTACACCTGACATTAACTTCTTCCCTAGTAATTTTTCAACTACCATGATGCTTGATTTAGTAGTCATCACTTATTTCCCAGTCTGGATCTGGAATTGTGACAAGATCTTGGTAGAGCAAAGAATAACACTTCAAAACAACATTTAGGACAGTTCACATATTCTTCTCTACTCACTTTTGTTGTTGAATTTCACCCTGTTATAACAAAGGTTAGCTAAAGTTTAGATTTGGACATCTGTAAAATTGTACCACAGTTTATGCTGTATACATGTGAAATGGTATCCAAAAGAAGCAAAGTGATTGTAATTGACATGTTAGGTCAACCATAAGGCACAAATTCATGTGAATGTTTGTGTGAATGGATGAATAACTGAATGCAGTGTGAAGCGCTTTGGGATCCTCTGGACTTAAATCGATATACAAGTACAGGCAATTTACCATTTACTAATGCAAATGTTGAAAACAGCAACCAGGAAGAGGCCTTGAGGAAGTTATCTACTGCCAAAAAGAGTAAGACAGATGCTTGTGAACAATGCTGATGCTATCAACACACTCTTACGTCAGGTATCAGGTTCTCTGCTGGCAAAAAAGACTAAAGTCACTGATTTCACCACAAGCAAGTCACTCACAATGTATGAAGGAGTTCACTCCAAATAAAGTGCCTGATAAGAGAGTGTTAATGGCTTCAGCATTGTTCACAAGGGTCTGTCACAGGGTGCAGCTGTAAGGGGAAAGCAGATGGCTGATTGAGGGAGAGAGAGAGGTGGCACAGAGGAGCAAGGACTAGAAAACAAACTGGGGAACAGATGGATAATAAATAAATTTAAAAAACATATAAACTAAAATGTGACACTGAGACATTTTGTGGTGGAAGAGTTACTGAAATATATATTTTTTGTTTTTAATTGAATAAAGAAAAAGAAAAAAAAAAAAAACACCAATATTTTTGCACTGAAGTATCACAAAAACACAGTGATGATAAATCAAATTTTTCAAAGCCTGACAACATGTCCAGATATGGGGTAGAAAGTGGAATACAAATATTATTATCTTTTCCTTCTTTGACTGAAACGTCCTTTCACATGAATAGTTTTGCCAAAGAGGGAAGAAATAAAAAATGTAAAAATCAAACCCTTGAGGTTGATGTCAGTAGACGCTACAGGCAGTCTACTTTTGTACATCTTAATTATTCAGAAAGACAAAATTTTTTGTCATCATTAATCTTCAGCTTTGTTAAAGTTTAAATGTATGACTGAATCATGGTTTAGGGCTATTCCACCGGCAATTGTCCAATTAAGATAGAACTTTAAGGATTCATGCGATCACTTTTTGAAAACAACTTTGGGGTAAATTACTAACACTGCAAAAATGTGCTCCGTTACATTTTTTTTAAAACCATGTTTTTCCATCACACCTGGAGGAATCTGTTAAAGTTACAAATATTTTCTGAACTTTGCTATGTTCCGTTGAGAGCTTACTCATGATTCCATACAGAAAACTGTGCAAAACGTGGTCCTTTCTGTAGTGTCCCACATCAACTGGCCTAGTTGATTTGTGCACAAATAGGAGAAAAATAAGTAAAAACAGGAAAATCACAGGAGGATTCTAAACTGATTTGACAGAATTGGTGTGAACTGAAGGACAGTCTCTCCTGCATGCTGAACAGAGTGAATCAGATAAAAAAAAAAAAAAAAATCAAGCCGCAAATATGTGTAGCCTGTCAGCTGCACCATACCTCAGGGAGTCCATCTGTCCTATTTCCTTTGAAATTACTTTTTGATACACACTCAACATAATAAAAAAAAAAAAGATAATCAGAAAATAAGAATTATTAAAACATAACATAACATAACGTAATGTTTGTTACTGGTTTATCAGTTGGTGACTCTATGTTGTTTTTAAGACTGCTTATTTTTGTGTTTTTATGATGCAAAGCAGTTCGCTTTGTTGCTGAAATGTGCTATACAAACAAACTTGACTGATTAAAATCTTCAACCTGCATGCTTTCAAGTGCTACTCTGATTGGTTAATTTAAACTCAGATAGTGCCCAAAAGGTGGTGGTGGCAAAATCATTTTGTAAATTTGTTTCTCTTGTCACACTTGCATAGAAGAATAGGATTTGTTGGGTACTACTAATAAGTTTACACTTCCTGCAAAGCTACAATGGGCCTCTTGAATGCTTCTCTAAATAATGCACTTCTCCTTCTTCATAGTTGCTGCATTCTCTGAAAACCATGTTTCATGTTTCTTCCACTTTGTAATTAAACACTACTTTGAGTTGGTCCATCACAACAAAATTCAATAACACAAATTGAGGTTTGTGGGTAAGAGGTGTCTAAAGATATAAAGTTTCAAGGCATAATAATACTTTGTCAAGGCACTGTAGCAACATAAAAGATCATACCTTTTAAAGCGTTTTGAAAACATTAACTCTATAGATTTTATAACTCTAAAAATGATAGCTGCAGTTGTAGTGTTCAGTATTAAACTGTTGACAGCACAATGAAAGTTTATGATGTCACCCATTTTCAGAGAATTGAAAGATTACTGGAGACCGATCACAGAGTGGTAGACATTTTGACAACCTTGTATTAGAAGGTACAGTTACTGGCATGATGTAGTGAATGAAAAAACACTAGTTGTCACAGGACAGTTACATGCAATAAAAGCCAAAAGCACTAGGAAATGATTTTCAGCCACATGTGAGCTACTGTCCCCTGCAGTGAGAAGACCAATATTCAGCTGGCTTTCCACTTTTTAAAGCATTTCAGGGGCCTGTCAAATATAAATGAGCTTCTGTACAGAAGGCAAGATAAAACAAAAAACTTTCACACTGGTAGAATTTGGCAGTATGGGGAAATACTTATTTGCTATCTATTTTGTTATTTTCATAAAGCAACATCAAGAGCTCAGACTACAAGATTGACAATGTGTGTTTTGCTTAGACAACTTAAAAACACATGTATTACCAAGAAAGAAAGGCCAAGGTAGTATGGAAAAGTATTCTCTGAAACACTCAAAATGTTCTTACAGGAGGAGTGTGTTTTTTTCCAGGGGTGCTGTCTGGCAAGGTTGGTAATGCCACGGTCTTAGATCTTGAAAAGTTGAAAGAAAGGTATTCATTTGACAAGAGTTTATATGTCTGTACGTTGGCTTATTTATTTCTATTTTCACATTACTCTTCCTTGCTGTATGTAACTTCTCTAAAAGAGAAATCATCTTGCCAAATATCAGCAGAGCTAATCATTCCAGACAGCCTTGCACGAAGATTTGCTCACTTTAAAATGATTTTCACTGTCTCCCATCTATCAGCACCTTTCAGCTGTGGGTTCCCTGTTCATTATCCTGATCTTTCATCTCTGTAGCTGCAGGGCAAACAACAATTTTTTAGGGTAATCTCCACAAACAGTTGCACTTGTGAAATCCAAATTGCATGTGCACACATGATAAAACACAAAATGCTCGCAATAAGCCTTGATATTAAATGAGTACTAGCCTCTATGAGATCAAGGGGGTGGGGGTATGACACCATATTTCATAACATGGTGGACAGATTCCTCCAGGCTCTATTCTTGTTTTTAGTCTAATACATCCTGCTACCTTTACTTACCTTTCAGTAAATTGAGCAAACCACTGACGCCTCGAGACTCAGGCTGCATCCAAGGGAATTCCACTGGTTACATCATGAATTAGTCAGGGAGCTTGGAAGGAAAACAAGAACATAATTAGGAAAGACCACCATCACGCTATGTATCCTGTAGGATAAGTTTCTGCTGTATATCCCCAAAAATAAGCATAGGCAGAAAAGCTCCTCATATATGTCCAACATCACAACACTTGTGTTCAAATCAACAGAATAATTGATCTAGCAGAAGAAAATGAAAGGTGAAAAAAGTTTAGGTGTTCTCATAGTAAATTATCTGACATCACAAAAAACGTGGTGTTGTTAAAAGGGCCTGGAGTCGCTGTAGGAATAATGGCATAGAGGAGCAGTACTACTTCTAGAACTATCCACTCCATTCCTCTACCTTCTCAAAGAGATCAAAATTTTATTCCACTCTATTTTCAGGCATTGTCAATTAGCTATGCTGATAAGGAATATCCTCTTCTTCTCTGTTTGATTAACTGTTTTGTGATAGTGTCTGTCCCCATAGATTTAGTGGCAGGTTGGACTTATCCACTGCCATCTCCATCTGTGTAGTTCCCACCACTACTAAGCTCCAGCTATCATTCATGATCGGAGCACTCCAATGTGATACTAAGGTCTGGCCTACAGCATTAAGACATGCTCAGTAATCCTTCATGTCAGCCTGTAATGCACTGAGAGCACCTAGAGTGATTGATGGTCATTGTTGCTCACACTCCTTCATTTGGTTTCAAGATCTTCTTCCTGCTGTTACATTCTTTCTTTCAGTTGAGTCCTTTCTCATTTATTCCACATTGCTCCATTTGTCTCCAGGTTTCTTCCTATGTTTACTTCTACCTCAGGCGTGACTTTATTCCCATGGTGGTAACGATTGGGCCGGTCTCACTGCAGGAAGCACAAAGAGAACAAAAAGCTATGATTACACAAACAGTGTGTCGACAGCTACTGTCTGTTCATAAACACAAATAAAACAGTGTGGTAAAAAAAAGATTTTTTCTTAAGACTGAACTATTGCTTACATGGTGTTTGCTTTCTTTTAAAGTTTCTTTTTCAACTCTTGGCATACATTATATAGATTTTAAGATCAAATTCACAAAGAAACTTTCTTGCTATGTTCAAAGATACCTTCTTCTTTATATTTTTGTTTAGTTCTCTTTGGTCTGTGATTTTGTCTTCAGAGAAGCCCTCTAATTATGCACTCATTTAAATAGTTTTTTCCTTGTTGCTTTTTACCCTCTTTGCTAGGGAAAAAAAAAAACCATTAAAGAGCTGCAACATACACATTGCAGCTTTTTAAAGATTATGCAGTGTGATAGGTCAGTCTGGCTGAATGTCTGAAAAAAATGCAGTTTTTTTTATTTTCGATATTTGTACTATAGAAATGCCTAGTTATATTCTGATCAAGTCTACCAAAACAAGTTATCTTCCCACATTATTCAACAAGAGTAAAACCTATTTTTTGGGAGGGGGAAAAAGCTTTCATTAAGCATTCTCCAAAAATGATTTTCAGCATCGTAAAGATGTGCTAAAATTATAAAATAAACTAACCCTTCTCAATAATGAGGATGGTAAAAGACAGCAAACAGAAAGACCTCTAGAGGTGACTGTAGTTTTGTGGAAAAAAACCCAATTGCAGTGTAAGGTAGCCTGACACAGTCAATAAGTGTCCATAACAACCAATTCACTATATTGATATGCCAATTGTCTGGCAACCACCATCAACACTCAAATGATCTGGGCTAGTGGATTACTGATTCCTGTTTTAATAAGAAGACATGAATCATCAAACAGGTTGATTCAGCTCTACAATATATAAGTGTTCTTACTTAAGTTCTGGTAGAAGTTAAGATGTATTGTTTTTCACAGAATTATGCTAAGTATTAGGATACTTCCTAGTTTGATACTTTGCCAAGATGTTGTTTTAATTCTTTTTTTTTTTGTCAGGAAAAAAAAAATCCCTTTTAATTAAATCCTTACAGTGTGCGGGATAAAGACACGCTGATATGAGTAAAGAGAATGTAAGTAGAATTTCAAGTCTGACAAAGAAGCATACATTTTCTACACTGCAATGTCAAGACTGAAAACCTAACAAAAGATCAAAAGCATTTCTTAAAGATTTTTACATCTTATTTTATGATCTATTCATAGTAAAATCCCACTGGGGAAACACTTTATATTTAGATGTACATTTCTGTCTGCTCCTTCCATGGCAGTGCAGCTCTGTTTCCAGTGTGTGACTTAAAGAGCTACTTAAACAGATTACATTTGGAATATTATTTCTCCTGCAAGCTGCACTGATCAGATTGGTCATGGATCAGAGGGCAGATGGGTTTAAGCAGAAATAGATATTGCAAAGCTCCTGTCTTCCCGATGTTATTGCAAACCATTAAAACATTTTGCACTCTTCCCTCTTTAATACCATTTGCTTCCTCCTGAGAGGAATCTAGTTTTGCTTAATGGAATTCCAATAACAGACTTGATGCTGCCTTAATGAAAAGCAAATTGAAGGGAAACAAATCAGGGAGTAGTCTGACTCTCTTTATATTTGAATGTACTTATTTTAAGTGTTATGCTTTAAGGTGAAGTAAATCTAAAGGTATTAAATATAACAGTGTGGTTTTGGTTATTTGGTTGTTTTTTCTCTCTATGAAATGAGTAAAGGTTGATTCTTAGACATTTTTCATTGTGATTCTCATATATTATGGTAAGAAAAATGTTCCCCAAAATCCTAAATAAAATTATCCTATAACAGAGGCAGGATAACTCAAAATTGTAACTTGTATCATGTTGGGATTTCTTTTAGTCTTAGCATGAACTGATAAAAATGTATTACCACAGTTAACCTGCCCTCAGAGTCTGTTGTGGTCAAATTATAAAAAAAAAAAAAAAAAAAACCAACAACATTATTTTCTTGTAGCATAAGCCCCTAAGGGAAAACATCTACTCAATATTGTAACTACCAAAAACTATTTGAAAACAGTAAAATACCTTGCTTAGGATATTGACTTATTGATCCCTCTTGCTGCACTGGCTCCTGAGACTGATGGATGTCCCGACTGGCCTTGATTTAAACATCCGAGTTGATAAGAGGGGCTGAATTAAGACTGTTTGCAATCTAGCGGGTGGGTGAAATGGTCCAAGGGAGAAAAGCTATGAGCGAGTGGTGTATGCACTTGAAGAAATTAAAAAGGGGAGTGGAGGCTGTAGCAATTACAGAAATGATTTCTGGAAAGTCAGGAAAGCTGAGACAGCTGGACGGGTGTTGCATGTTGAGAGCTGAGATGTTGTGAAAATATAATAATTTATAGCTGTTTATTTCTTAGTCATACTTAATTAGTTAAAAGCAGGGAAACATCTAGTGGTGCCCATGCATTGTTTTTTATCAGTCATTTTTATGTGCAATATAATCTTGCTTATTTCTCTGAGATGATTAATCACTGACTCATTTGTTATTGTTGATTCAATTCCCACAGTGAATGGGCAAACGTTGAGGTACACCCTGGATTGATAACCAGTATGTGGCCAAAATCAAGACACATATGGAAGAAACTTAAAGTTGCTAAGTATATTAAATCTAAGAAAAACTGGTAGTCCAGACTTGCTGGGGCAATTATTTTCTCTACGAAAAGGATATCTCAAGATGGTATTCTAATTCTTGACTGACTTTATTAAATCAAGACTCCATCTGGTAAGAAGTAGACAGGTTGTTCAGCCAATTAAATTTGCTTTATTGCTAAAAAAAAAAAGATATATTAGGCTATATGACCAGAATCGAGGTCACAATCTATGTTGAGAATAGGACATTTGTCAGCATAGCTGCACTCCATCCAATCTAGAGCAAGGATTGTCTATTAATTGCATAATTGCAAATATCAACAATAACAAATATGGAATATTGCCACAATTATTATACTGTGCAGGGGATAGTGAAACCAACAATATAGTGTGTATCACCAGTACTTCTTATAATATTATATATTATCTAGTGGGATGAAAGATTTATGGAGTTGTTCACTTCTAAACTTTGACTCTGAGTGTGTTTGAGTATTACTGAAAGAGCTTAAAGTCCCAACATTGTGGTGCAAAGGACTTGAATATCCTCCAGAAAGATGCCTTCAAACATTCACGGTAAGTAAATGAAAATGTTTATTTCATTTAAAATCTGTTGCAACATTATATTTTGTTTGAGGAGGCTGGATGATAGGTGCGCCATTTATGTTTCCTTTAAAGGATTTGAAAATAAATTGACCGTGATCACACTATTAAAGGTCATTTTGTCAACACGCAAAGGACAGCTCCTTGAATTTCAGTGCAAATAAAGGTTGACGATTTATCTCTTTTTTTTTCTGAATGTAAACAAACATAGATGATTTAAGCATTTTAGATGAGTAATTTTCATAGAAGACACCTTCTATGAATCTACGTAGACCTTTTAAAAATGCAATGTTTTCCTTCAAGCCACCACTACGAGAAGGAAAAGCTATATTTCCAAATCACTTTCAATCACTCTGTAGGAGGGCCGTTGCTGCACAGATGCATTCTGATTATCACATCAGCTGAAAGGTCAATCTACAGGTTGACTCTCATTCCATCAATCCATTAATGAGCTTAAAAGCTTTCCCACACGAACACTATCAGCATTTGCCGTTTTTGAGTGTTCTTCATCTAAATGCGCTGCACATTTTTTTCAAGCACTTAATCCTTTCTTTTTAATTGCATGTGCTTTTTCACTATATATAAAATTTACACTGAAAGTACAACAGCCAAGCATAGATTTGAAGCATAAATTAACTACCAACTCATGTAAATTTATAGTTTGATGTTACTAATATGACATCAAACTATAGTTAATACAACTATAAATATTGTATTAGCAAATTTTGGACAATGTGATCTGGAAATGCAAATAATTTTCCTGTCTCATAGAGAACTAAAAATCTCTTAAATTTAATGCTTTCCATGACATTTCCAAGGTTCAAGTAAATAGAATGTTCTTAACTGAATTAAACCTTAATTTTCACAGTAATTTTGCCATGTTTTATTTTCTTGTTGGATGAAAATGCAGGCAGAAGTTAAGATGGAAAGTTTTAACAATAAAACAAAAGAGCTGTCACGGACAGAAGGGGACATTGAACCAGCATAAGTGTCAGAGACTGCAGCAAGGAGCATGTGAAAACCAGATGCTTAAAAACTGAGGCAAGGGTGGAAAATAAAAAAGGAACTAGATGAACTAGTCACAGATGTGGTACAACTGTGGCAGAAGGAGCAGGAAAACTGAGTGAGGGAGACCAACTAACACAAAGGGAGCTGAACTAGAGACCCAGAAGGAACTGCAATCAAAGGAGAAAAACTAACACTGATTTAAGATGCACAATGAACAGAACTGAGAAACTGAACACAACGGAATTAACTAATATGGGAACACTTTAAAATGATGATGGACACAGAAGTAAACAAAATATGTCAAGAGATATAGAGTATAAATGAAGAATGAGAAAATTACCAGGACACAAAAAACCAACACATCCAACAATCATAAGAAAAATAGTTTCACTTGAGATAAATAACATTAATTTCTTAATATACTTAACAGCTGCATGGTGGTTCTGTATTTCCTTCCCTTTACCTCTTCAGTGAATTGAATCCTATCAGACATTACAGAAGTGTACCACAGAGGCTGAACACAGCAAACTTTAAATCTTAATTTCCTGTGCTCAGAAAGCGATACCGTGCTCTTTCCAAAAATCAATTTCAAACCAACAAACAATACATTAGCATGCTGAAGCCGCAGCACAGCTTGATGCTGCGAGTCACCGGTGAAACACGGGTGGAATGTGTGGAACTTCAAGTCATCCTCAAAGTTCATGGTATTTAGATTTCTGCCTCTGTCAAAGCACAGCCTGTTTCACACATACCCCATAAAATCGGTGCAATCAGCTGGAGAAAATGGTACTGTTCCACATCTTCAATCTCTTTGCAGCAACTTTTACTTCAGGAAAAACAACTGCAGCTGATTACAAGAAATCTGATCATTTAAGTTTTAATCAATTTACTAAAAACAGAATATAAGACCATTCAAGAATCCTCATCAGCTGTACCTATTTCCTTAGTTTAACCATAAAGGGACTGCAAAAGTATGCATTTTTCATGTTATTTATTAGTTTATATAAATATGCTTATTTTTATTTATTTTTTCTTTTGCTTCATACGTATTCACAGTAATTCAGTCACTGAGCTTTCCAGTAATAAAAGACATCCATTAAATATTAAACCTCCTGTTGATTTTAGTGCTGGGCTGACCTCACTTGTTATTGAGTTCATTTTGCAGAGGCCCTTTACTATTGTTTGCGATCTGAATTGGCAACCATGCTGTGCCCTACCGATGGTGAACACCATGGGGGGACGCTTTCTGGTGCAGAATTTGGCAAAATAAAAACACACCTGCTGGTCTAAAGTCTAATTTTCCAAAATGTTTGATGTGTTAAATGTGGTAGCATGGCATCATAACTGTGAAAATAAAATTGTGGGAAGTAGTTTGTAGTATTAACATCCCAGGCATTTTGTTGGATGGAGCCTGGCAGGTGTCTTCATTCTCTGATTCCTGCAGAGGAGAAATGACTGAAGTAAGTTGACTGGCTTCACTTAACTACAGAAAACCAGTGGGTGATTTCAGTTGCTTCAATCTCCTTCAACTCCACCTTATGTCTAACAGAATCACAATGTTTTCTTAAAAGGTAGCATCCTGCTGAAAAAAGAAATAGAGTTACAAATATCCGAACTATTTAAAGTCTTGTAAGGAGTTCTGTATGTTGCTTAACCTGTTTAGTCTTAAGTTTGTAAGACATCATTGTCAGGAAATACTTGGACATGGCCGTGATTCAAAATGTACTAGGATGTGTGTTTATGTTTATTCACATTTTCCCACTGTTTGTGCCCAAGTGATGCTCTTCAGCTCCTCCTTTATGGAAAATCAAACTGTTCCTTCAGGCAGAAGGGATTGATCTTTCCAGTGATTTCTTGATTTGATGGGTTTCTCCCAGTTGGGAGGTTTGAGAGAACTTTCAGAGGTGAGCAAGAAACATCCTGATCAGATGCCCAATCTGTCACACTAGCTATTTTTAGCTCTTTTTGTAGTAGGAGAGAAGGCGCTTTACTCTGAGCTTCTTCTAAATGTTGAGCATTGTGGCGCTGTAACAAACTCCTTGGTTTGATTCATAATCTGTTGGTTTCTCCCGTTGACATTCATGTTTCTTCTCAGCTTCATGCTCAAATTTTGACCACTTCCATTTTTGTTTGATTTCATTTTTTCCTCTGAAATAATTTATCCCGCTACCTATCTCCTGTGAACAGTGAGCTAAAAATGTGTGACAGTATCAGTCGTCTTTGATTTTTCAGGTGTTTACGACATTGTCTATCAAATTGAATGCATCTGTCCAACTGCAACAGGTTCTTAGTCTTCATGTTATAGGTGATTATAGGGGATGTCTGAAGGCTTTTCCTATCTCACAGATAGGAATTGATAAACAGATACGGGTTGGTGGCAGCATGATGTTAGGGGGAACCATTTTGTTTAGAAGAGTTTGGCAGAAATAATCAAAGGTTTGTGGTTAGAACCTGACAAAATGCGTAAAAGATCAAGGTATTGCATGAATCGTGTTGCTTGGAAATTGCAAGGAGGACATTAATGAGGTTCACCAAAGAAAAAAAACAGTAAAAACAAACTTATTGATGGTATTAAGTTGTGTTTCCAGATTAATTCTTTATCAGGTAGATTTTAGGGGCATATGTGTCATGTTTATTATTTACATTAAACTATTATATAATTTTACATACAAAATGAAGTTTTTATTACCTATTTTATAATCCTTAAGACTTTAAAAGCTAATGGCTGTTTTTGATTTTAGTTGTAAATGTACCCCAACATGATGAGCACGTCTTTTTCCATGTTGAAAGCAGTCCAACTGTTGAGGTCTGCCAAGCTTGCAGATCATTCTTTTATGTTATGCTGGTGCATTGGCATTATGTTCAATCATAAACTCCCATCTGTCCATTTCACTCTTCACAAGGCCCTTGGTGGTCTTTTGCATCATTTTTTACTGTGATCTACAACTACAAATGTTTTAGTACATTTTTCAACTTAACATGTGAGCTATGTAGCTGAAATTAGTGATTCGTAGCATTTTACTTTACTAACTCTTTCACAGCTCATTAAGAACAAACAAAAACAAAGTTATACTGCAAGACACATAAGACAGATGGGAGGATGAAATGGGGAAAAAAGAGATGAAGATAAAATGGAAATATAGTAATTACAGCGACTGGCTTTAAAAAACCAATACAGTAAAGGAAGTTAAACAAGCTTTGCTTTCATTGGTCCTGCACCTGTAAGTTGTAAATAAAAGTTAGCTCATTCTGACAAGTGTCTATTTATTCCATGCTCTATAATGTTTTTTGATTTAGTGTTAGCCACTAAAATGGCAGTTTCTTCAAACCTTTCATATATAAAGAAACAGTTTTTGTCTCTACATTTATCACAGAAAAATCAGAGGGGAATATCTGAAGAACACGTCCAATAACAATATCAGCTATGAAGTGGTGTAGATTAGTGTCTTGAACACTAAGGAGGATAAATAAAGTCAACATAAAAACTACCACAGAGAAGTTAGTTGATTAATAAACAATGTTGAGTTGCGATGGAAAAAAAATACAAAATTACAAATTACCTAAATAAGGCTATCATAATACCAAAAGATTCAGAGATCATACATCATCATACATAAACATCTGAAGGTTTCTATCTTGATGTGATTAGCTCAAGCGTTTCAGTAAAAAAACGCAGATTTTTTAATTTTGTGTGCATAAAACCTTTATTGCACCTTTTTGAGATATGTGCGAATGGCTGTGCAAGGTTAAAATTATTACTGTGACAGAACAGTGCTTCAAAATGGTCTTGGAGATTGTGGAGAGCATAGCGCAGTATCAATCCAATGTGACAGGTGCTGAAGCAATAGCAGCATGAAATCACTTGGTTCAAAGCAATTGTTGTTTAAAACATTTATACTAAGAATGCTGGAGATTTCAATAAGGAGATTTAAAACCTAAAACAATAAGAAAATGTTCTGCATATCAACGTATGTGTAAAAACTCCTACCTTTTAGAGACTCGTCACTAGAAAAGCTCAGTCTGCTGATAAAACGCATCAATTAAATACAAGATAGGAGCACTATCTTCCAAGGAAGTACAATTTAAAAAACACACAGCAGGATTTAATAAAAGTTGATTTTATAAGAAGTCTGAAATTTAAGATCTAATAAAACCCTGAAATATGTCCCCTTTTGATCTTGTATGTTCTGTTGTCCTGCTGCACTGAGGTTTGATATTAAATCAGGTTGATTCAGCTGTGATGTACAAATTGATCCTCTTCCTCTAATACAAACATAGAAAGAGGAAGCGTCTCTCCTTTGCCATTTCTTCTGAGAAATACATGCCCTCAGGTATTTTCGTTTCCAAACATGAAGACAGAGAAGGACTTTATTGTTTATTTTTAGTATAGGTGTTAAAGACGAGTGGTGACGGTGAAGGATTTCTAGCAAAGGTTTGAGATGAGAAGGGAATAGGCTGGAAATGCAAAGTGCGGCTGGAAACATAAATGAGAAGTGAGAAGAAGTGCAGTGGCATAGCAGAATAACCGGCTGAGAGAGTTGTGTGTCAAATGAGATGATTGACGGCAAATGAAGGGACGCTGGGTAAAGCTGAGCAAGCATGGTAGAGAAGTGCAGGAATCATGAGAAAAAAATAGAGAGGAGCAAAAATAAGGAGGCGTTAATCTGTGAGAAACACAGGTGGACTGATCAGTTTAAGCTGACATGCTGAAGTTGAACACTGGCTTACGTAAAGTAACCGCAGGATGAAAAAGAAAGTAGACCGAATAGACATGCACATATTATTAATGAAATAGGGCAAGGATACTGAAAAGCCCAGTAAACACAAGGAAAAGAAGAAACTTTTAGGAGAAAGTAAAAGCTATATTGACCAACTTTATGCAAAATACAGGTTTTCTCTCTGCTGATATAAAACAAGTAAAACTTTAACAATTTATTTTGTACCATCCTGCGGAAAGTCTGGAACTGTTTTAAGTCTATGCAAACTATTAACTGAAAAAGGACTTTAAATGCAGAGCAAAAAAGATTTTCATCTCTCCTAAAGGAATGAATTGCTGGGCTTGGACAGCTCTTGGTAGCCACACCAGCAGTAAACATCTGGTGTCATTTGTTCTCCATCTGTGGGTTCCATTTATAACAACTTGCTGGTAGATGTTCCTGTCAGCAGTCTGACAGTTTAGTTTTCATCTTCTTTTTTTTCCCCCTCATAATTCTGTTTGGCATTTTTTACAAATATATATTTGGCTAAGTCTTATAAATTCTTAGTCAGACTTTTATTTATATATGTCATTTTTATTATTTAAAAAGTTAAAAGCCACAAATGTGAAACTTTAAGTTGCCATTCTTACCATTGAAAGTGTATGTTGTAATAATACTATATCAGTAACTTAACCAAAGCACATCTCACACAATATCCTGAAACTTTAACATTTGAGGCAAAATTAGTTTACTTGTTTTACAACCTCTATTATCTGGGCTTTGTAATCACAAATTTAAAGGATGCATCAGTTTTAGGATCATGACAAATCACGACAATTACTTATTTCAATTTATCTTTGAAATAAACATTAAATTTAAAAAAATATAAAAAGCACCAGGACCACTAAGTCTCCTATGAGTAGTTTTAGCTTTATCTTACTGCTATGCCCCTTAAACTTGCTTGGCATTTACATATAAACAGCTATATCAAAATATAGCCACGTGTTAAATAACAGAACAAGTACAGAAATACAGAAAGGGAAAAACACAAATTAGCAGGTAACGGATACAAATATATAAATAAAAACAAACAAAAAATGAATGTAATAAAATTAATAAATCACTATCTTATCAAGAAAAATATGTGAATAAACAACAACACTAAGATAATAAATTGTAAATAACAAAACAATCAAACAAAAAAAATATTTCCAAAGACCTGCTCTACTTGGCAAAATATAACCAAAATCAGTAAGCCTGATCACACGTCTCATCCATTTTAAAGGCAGTTGCGCCCCATAACTAACAAGCCCTGAGCACCAAACAGCTCAGACACTTTTTCACCTCCAGGGGCGTGTTCCTATGAACTTTAAATAACCTTTAAACTATCATTTGATTGGAGGTCATTTGCCTTTGGGCAGGTTTTCTCTAATTGGCTCATTTTCTCCTTTCCTGATAGTGACATTTTAGGCCCTCACATGCCTGTCACTCGCTCCCCCTTCTGACTCAAAGTTGTCTTTTCCAAGTGCAGGCCCTGTGGAGAAAAATCATTAGAACTTTCTATGAAGAAATCTCATTGTTATGGTTTGTTTCAGAGTAACTCTGGCTAATTTGTACCCTGGAGTGATGTTTTTTTTTTTTTTTTTTCTGTTAGATGTGTGCTGCTCTAATTGTATTGGTTATGGGACAAATGAGCCAAAACACCTAATATTTCAATCAATATGATCTTACATAACCTTGACAATAGTTTATAAGTATATCTTAGTGCAGAAAAAACCCCTACATTTTAGAAGAATGACATGTGAAAGCTCAAAAGTAAAATAGCTCAGTGCTAATACATTTTGTATGGATGCTTTCATTTAATGTATTATATTGTACTAAACAGACAAATTGTCTTAGGGTTATTGTAAAATTCTTTTGTAAGTTTTTGCCCATCTTTATAAACTGAAAACAACTGTTCTGTATAGCTCTTTGTGTGCTGTCACCTGTCTGCAGCCATGTGCCATGTTTTGTTGTCTAATTGTGTCCCTGGCAGGTAGCAACAGAAAGACCCTGTGTGCCAAGAGGGGGCTTTTAGCTTGAAACATCTCCAACCAAGAGTAGAAAGGCTGCACATATGGTCACATGAAACACAGGCATAGCAGATGAATGAAAAACCCTCTCACTTTAGTGCAGTTCTATCAGTTGGCTCTTATCGTGCCAACTTTTTGAGTGCACCTTTCTAAGAGGCACAGCAGGAGAGCAGGCCAAACCCGTTTCTCTGGGTTAGAGTGCTCTAACTTAGGAAAAAGTGGAAAGATGGAAGAAACCAAAATGTTTTATTTCTAACATAAAATCCTTCATTTCAGGCAGTGATAGCTATTTATCTTTTTCATATTAAAGCACTGTGTTATTAAATGTCATTACAGGTTGTAAAATGATTTTATTTAAATAGTGTCTTCTAAAAGTGTTCCCACTCCTTAAACTTTTTGACATTGCTGCAACCTCAAACTTCCATTTTATGTATTTTTATAATAGAGGAAAAGGTATTTTTCCCTTATATTAGCATTTGTCATTCCAGGCAATGAAGTGTTACCATACTATGTCGACAATTCATAAAGCTAATGTGTTTATTATGGAAATTTGTACAAAAGCACACCTCAATATAATTACAGCCACTCATGCTGTTTTAGAAATGTCTGAGTGACGCTGTGAGGCATCAAAACAAATTTAAAAAGGTTGTCTGTCACTTTTTCAGATACTGTTCTGTGTCACATTGCTCCCAAAGTAGTTTTTCATAAGTTTTGATTAGACAAAGATTGTTCCGCCTTTGTAGCTTTCTGACAAGTGTTAATTTTCACAGCTGCGGACCACTGTTAGAATACCCAGGGGAAATTCTTCCTTAGTTGCTATCTTTTTTTTTCTTTTTAGATATATAGTCTAAAATACGCCGAGATAAGTCTTTGAGCTGAAGTCAGCAGAGACCTTGTCAAAATTAATGACACTTCTTTTAATTAATTCCAATAAGCTCTCAAAATAGAACAAAATAATTACAGATAAACGGTCTACGTTGTAAGCTGGCTTCACTTGTAGCTGGCGGGCTTTTTTGCTCAGCTGGATGTGACACACACGTATACAAAAACGCACACACTGCCATGCAAACTTTTTTATTTATTTCAAATCAAACTAAATTTGACATTACATGAGGTATGATTTTGCACTAATCAAAACATATCATGCTAATGTAGGACAAGCAATTATCATGTGCATAAGGGTTTATATTTAGAAACAACAGCTGCCCTGGATGTGTCCAAGTGAATACTTTGAATTAATAAATGGGAATGTAATATCACATTTTTTATGTTGGCAAAATCTGACTCTGAGCAGAAATAAGAATGTGGCTACAGACATATTATAAAAGATAGGTCCATCTGGAAAAAAAGAATTATGCAATGCAATAAAAAAATACAAAAATTGACTGATTTAAATAGCTGAAAAAGTTATATAGCTTGCTACATGTTCTAGTTTTTAAAATCAGTTTTTTAAATAATTTTGTTTTTAAGTATCCCATATTTTGTAGCAATGTCTCAAGATGGGGGTTTGAGCAACAAGCTTAGTCAGCAGTAATGAGACTGGATGAAAAGAATCAGGTACAAAAGTGAGTTTTAAAAGGATACTTTCTGAGCAGAAGCAGTGATTGTGGGTCCCTGAACAGGTCAAACTAAGAAGAAAGGATCAGAGTTGCATCAATACACAGAGACTTAAATCAGAGGACAATTCTCCTTCTTTGGTATCTGTCAAGTATTTGAAGGAAACTTCTACAAGTGTCATATTTCCTGGCAAGAAAGTGAGATGAGACATGATTAAACTGCACCTGGATTTTCAAATCAGTGATAAATGGCACTGAGTCATTTTCATATTTCAAAAACACGATCAACTGGCTGGATATACAAGCTCGTTTTATATGTATGTTGTTCCTTCATTTGAAACGTGATTCTGGCAGCTTGTGAGGAGAAGAGGGGCACAATGAGCATGAAACCAGCATTTACCATGAAACTAAATGCAGGTTACTCAGAGAATTCATTGTCATATGACTTAGTTCATATGCAGAACTGAAAACCCCAATAAAAATAGTTTGAAAGGATTGTTGGTTAGCTGCTGAACAAATGATACAAGGAGGTGAAGATGTTTAGAATCAGAACTCACAGTACTGATTCTTTCATATAAAATGATTTTAACTGTTGGTTTCTGCCCAGAGGCAGCATGGAATACAAGCAAATTAGGATGTTCTGAGGGTCCCGGCATAACACCTACAGGCAAGTAGGTGTTATCAGGAAGCATTTAAATTCTCATATCAGATGAATCTCAAAACTTGTTTTTTATTGCTTTGTTTTCTTTTAAAAATTAGAATTCAATGAGTTAGTGAAATAACCAATTTCCTTCACTTATTTAAACCTTTCCAGGTTCTAAATCTCTTTATCCAAGCTATTACATAAACTGACTGACATGTTTGTAATCTAATCTGTTTGTAGATTTAACTGTTGTGTCTGGCTCAGTATTAACTATTATCACTATTAAAGTTTATTTGTTAAAGTGCAAAAATCAGCCAGCAGTTACATAAAATTGTAGTGTTGTGGCTGGTGGCCTTATCTGCAAGTGGGCAACCAAATGGAATTCTGCCTCAGCTCCATGCAAGCTTGGGCTGGCACATTTTTGCTTTTGTCACAGAAAGGTGTTCACTCTGTTAATCAAAATATGTCCATATTCATCATGAATCGCAGATATTTTGTTAGAATCTAATTACAAATTGAGCCAGTCACTCAAATCTGCAGCAATAACGTTCTTGTGGAAGTACATAAATAGTCAAAAGTACACATTGAGAAACAATTGGTTTCCTTTTCTCCCAGTCATATTAAAAGGTAAAATAATTCCTATTCCCATATGGGATCAAAGACAACTTGCTGAACATTCTTCTTCAGTCTTTTCTACTTGGTGTTAAAGACCTCTGCGCACTTTCCTTTCATGCTCGGTTCTCTGCCATCACTACTTTCCTCTGGTGCTTTTATTTTCATTTTATGTCCTCTCTCTCCCACATGAATTCACGGGATCGCACAGCTGATATCCTCCCAACAGCTCTGTTATCAGGACGTTTCTCAATAGAGCAGCTGAAAATAAAAAGAAATGGTTGCCAGGTTGCCTTGCTGTTGTCACCTTTGGGTTACAGATAAAAAAAATCCTGCAGCAGCCCATGGGACCAATGCCATGAAAGTGCCAGAGTTTAAGTACTTTATTTCTAACTTTACTGAAAACATTCAGAAAAACAAAGTTCAAGCGTTTGTCATCTCATGACACAAACAAAAAGATTGTCACTATTTAGTGACTTAGTTCAGAGCAGATGGTAATGATTTATATCACTAGTTTAAAAAATTAAGAATGATAACTTTTAGGTACGTTCTGTGCAGTAACTTTCCTACAATGTGGAAGTATTTTCCCCCTCACCCCACCATCTAGACATTCTCTTCTGCTCTGCAACTTTCATGTCGTCCATCATAGCAATTGTTCTCTCAGCTGATCCTCATCCTGAGGAACATTTGGATTCTGCACAGATTCAACCTAAATCCACAATTCAAAATTTATTATATTTTCAAATCATGTTTGCTCCCATTCTGTTCTTCTGATGGGATAAATAATGCAGAGGAAGCACAGCACATGTTAAATATTAAGCCCAGAGTCGAAACAGCTTTAAAATGGTTTTATTCCAAGGATCGATTTTATCTACAGTTCTGTCATTTTTAATTCATGTTAGCAGACATACTGAAGAATTTTAAGACAACCTCAAAGAACAAGACCATAACAATTATTTATGTACTATCATATTCTTTCTGACTGTTTGCAGTCTAGGAACCACACTGTAAAAAAAAACTGTAAATACACAGATTTTCTTTGATTTCATACTAAATACATACAATATTTAATAAAAGTTATTCACAGATTTCAATAGGAATTCAGAGGCCTGATTTAGCATCACATGCAAACCTCAATACTTTTTTAGATTTTTTTTCAGGGGTGTGACTTGCAGCAAATTGTTACAGTCTGTGTTTGTACAGTGGAATGTTAATGCCTTATTAATTTAGACTTTTTCATAGTATGTGCTGCATAGTACTGAATAAATTTATACTGGGATTAGCTCTTTTACGACTAAGCTTTGAGTCTGATGTGTTAATATCTAAAATTGCCTTTTAACTCCACTGACTTGTTTGTTCCCAGTAAATAAACAGTTAATAAACATTACATACTGAGTTAGTTTCTGACATCACTGACATCAACAGCATTGTAGAACTACCCCATATTTTAGTTTAGAAAAGTATTTTTAGAATTCCCACAAATAAACATGTTTAAGTTTTTTAAAATTGGTTACAAGTTGCTTTGTACACAATGTGTCTAAAACATTGAGAGGGGTTCTATATGTTGTATATATGTCCATGCTTAAACTCATCTGACTAAATTGCTTTATAGTAATTACAGTCATATTCAACATACTGGAATGTGCATTCTGATGAGGTGGATTTGATCGATTAAAACTAAATTTCATTTTTTTAAAATAATGGGGAGGTTTTAAACATACCTTTCATTAAGCCCATATTTTCTATAATAAAAATGGTTTTTCATTCATCAGTTAAATATTGCATTTGTATTTTATAAGTCAGTGTCTTAAATCTGAATTGATATAATGTTATTGCATGGAGGGATTAGAGTTTGACACTTTGAAATCAACTTGATGGAAGAAGAAAAGACAAAGCAAAAAATAAATAAATTCACAATATATACCCATAATGTCAAACTTTTGGTAATTCTATAAATTTTAGAGTAAACTCATTCCTCTGCTTTGTCAGTGATCTTAGAAGTGTGTAGCTGTACAAGCTTGACAGCTCATTGGAAAATTAACTCATACTGAAAATAAAGTACAGTTCTACAAATAGCAATCTCCTGTTCGCTGCCTTGATGCTGTGCTACTTACTTTATTCTTGCCTTGGGAGCAATGATGGCTGTTTCCAGCCAGCCTCTCAAGAGGATCAACTTTTTTTAGATTCAGACGCTGAACACTGAGGATAAGGACCTGGGTCTATCTTCGCTGCAAATCAGTAAACAAACTCTTTATCTTCTCTACAGTCAAATTGGAAAAATCCTCATGGTTACTGCTCTTTAAGATTTGCTCAGATACTTTGGATGTCTTGACTGAGAATATATATTTTTTTCATGGTCCTCTTTTTGCTGACATTCTGTAGGTACCATGGACCTGTGATGTTGCTGGTTTTTAGGTCTTATTGCACACTGGAGCGTGTTTATTTGATGCAGCAGATCTTGTTCTGTTTACTTGCAAAACAGACACCTCCTTCCTACTACATGGCAGCCTCTTCCTTTTCCTCTTTCATCTTCATCACATCCTCCTCCTCCTTTCTCCAGAGGTGTCCTTGATGATCTTCACATCCCCTCCTCTTGCCTAACTTCTGGAGTCTTCCCTGCTGCCTAACACTGTAAATTATGGGTAAATTTTGTCAGCAGCTTGGCACTGGTTTTAAAATTTGGGTTCACTTAAAAGACCCAGCACACATAATTCACCAAAATTAACATAGGTGATAACTGCAGTGACACAATCAATTTGAAATTATTTTCCCTATCAAACACACATTCACTCTGGCTGAGCCAAAGAATAAGTTAACGTCAAAATTATGAGCTCTTTTTTTGCAAAATGTCAGAGAGCTATAAATATCAACCTCATATATCAATGTTTACTCTCCAGGTAAAAATGTGCTCAAGATTTAATATATACTCTGCTTTTTACCTCTGAGAATGAGTTTTTCATATAAGCAATCAGCAGTAAATGTCTTTGCTGAGGTAAAGTAGCAGACATATTTATTGTATTTTTGCACTCTACAATACTTTTTCAGGCTTTTGGCATAAAATTTATCTTAGATGTAATATTCAGATATGTTAATGATCTTGCTCCCTAAAATCATCAACACTTCATTCTAAATGCATTTGTATATTGATTTGATTTAGGCATTTTTTTTGTTTTGGCATTGTTTTCTGGAAAAAAAATCTAAATAAATGTGTAAATATATCAAGAAGAAAACTATAGCCCACTGCAAGTTTGGTTCATTTGGTACAATTTTCAAATGGCTGGAAGTGCTACCACAAACAGTTATGGACCAGTATAAACACCATGGAAATGTCCAGCCATCACAAATGTCCGAAAGGAGAATATCTTTTGAGACCACGGGAATTAAAATATTTCTATGTTTTATTGAGAATCCTGCAATCTGCTGGAAGTAAAATAAATATGTTTGGCCACATAACTAGCAGTAGATACATAGAAAAAAGAGGGAATCTTGCAAGTCTGAATAAAACCATCTCAACTGTGAACTATGGGAGTGGCAACATCATGTTGTGCGGGTGTTTTTCTGCAGGAGTGACTCCTGCACTTTATAAAATAGATGGCATCACAAATAAAGATCAATGCATAAAATAATGATGCAATATTTCAAGGGGCCAACTAGGAAGCTATAACTTGAATATAAATGGGTCTGCCATAGAGATAATGACCCTAAGCCTGATGCCAAATAAGTTACAAAGCCAACAAAGTCAGCGTTTGGACGACACAAACCTCAAGTCTGCTGTACGTTTTGTGGGCAGAACTGAAAGATGTGTGTGAGGAATGCATTCTACAAAGGTGACTCTGTTACACTGCCCTATGTCAGGAAGAATCTTGTGGTAATGTTCAGAGAAGAGGAGGACAAAAAAGATGAAAAGATGGATGAAAACACATTAAGTCAGTAACAGGCTACAAGGAAACAAACATAACATACTCAGGTTTTTACTGAGCTGTGATTTTGCAGATTCTATTTACAACTTACCATACAAACAAATTCTTGATAATCTGCATATTTCAGATTTATGAATCTCAGTATGGCCAGGGAGCTTTGTGTTCCAAATTCCTTATTTTATTTCATTTCATTTCACAGTTTGCGAGTTTCCAAAGCAATCAGAAGTGCTGCTGTCATAAAATTACTTTATTGTAAAGCCCTTCACACTAATATAAAGATATTCAGCAGGCTGTGAAATCATTTAGCAAAGCAAAGTAAGAACCTGTTCACCTAAACGGTTTGAGATGCTGTATAATTCTAAAGATTACGCTATTCACCTTCAATGCCAGCTCTTAAGAGTTTTCTGAAAAAATTAATTATTTTAAAGCAATTTAGTATTATTGCTTTTTAATTTGGTTCATAGTGAAATATGTAAATGGGTATACGATTACAAGTATAGCCTAATAGGCATTGCTTATATTTTTCCTCCTTTGTACAGAAAAATACAAATCAGGTTAATTCTTAATTAATCTCAAGAAGTGTATATGGTCTCATCCCTTATCTGCCCCACTTCAGTTTTTGCTTTCAGACTGCTCTGGAGCTTGGCAGGAGGAACTTTTCATCCTCCTTTTAGGGCCATCTCCATGCTTTATTGTACGCTAACCATTCCATAAAACAGCATGCGGTCAGGTGCATCTCAATAAATTTGTATAAATATTGGCAAAAAGTTCATCCATTTCACTAAACAACAGTGTATTTCCTTTCTCTGCATTCCCAGGATGCTTTTGACGTCATCTAATGGCATGACAGTGGCTTAATACAATGACTGCTACAGTTCTAACTTTGAATCTGAATGTCTCTGTGTTCACTTGTAGTACTAACTAGAGCAGCAGTCCAAACTCTAGAATGGGCTTTGCCTTACAATCCTCTCAAGGCCGCCGTTATCCCATTTGTTTTGTCCTCCACTGAGCTTTTCATTACCTTGCTTAGATTCAGCACCTCGAGAACAGCCAGTTTCTTTAGCAATAACCTTTTGTAGCTCACTCTTAGCTGAGTCTGTCAGCAACTGTGTGCTGGACAGCTGCCAAGTCAGCAGTCTCAGCTTGTTTACACCACAATGTGACCATCAAATAGAATGTCACTTTAAGTTTTGTCATTGTTATGTTGAAATATGTTGTCATCATTTCCATGGTTCTTCAATATTATCGACCATGTCATTGTCATTTTTACCTCTTTTTATTTTTGTTTAGGTCTCTCCTCTAGAATGTAACTGTAATTGAATGAAGTTTTCAACAAGGGGAATATTCCATTATCCCTCTTTTGCAGAGCAAATCTGAACTCTTACTGTTAGAGTTCTCATTAAGGCTGGAAACACAAATAGGATTTATTACGATTTAAATAAACTTACATAAACCAAACTGAGTGTAAAAATAACAAGCTGCATTTAAATAGGAGTAAATGTGCATGCAATTTTTTTTCTCCAAAATGTTGATCTTTTTTATTTACGATTTAAAATGAAGTGAACATGAAAGTCCGTGAACATGAAAAATACATGACGCAACATATTTACATTTTTGATTTGTTTACAGTTTGTTGATGAATAACAACTCAAAAAAATAATCTCTTAACAAACATGGTCTTTTGTGGAGGCTGTGAAGGATCTATTTTAAGAGTACTGTTCTAGTTTAGCAAATCTGCAGCTATCTGCAGCAGCTTTTAACCCTATTTTTTAATTTGTTTCCTGAAATTTTCTACCTCTTTGTACGAGTCAGTCAGTACAATCCCAGCCTGCATCTGTCCCCATCTTGATCTTGAATTAGGCAGAACTGAGGTTGTGATCATGGAGAGACAATCCCAGTTTAGAGAGTGCTTGTGCTGTGACAGTCTACTGCAATCTTTTATATTATCTCACGTCAATTGAAGATTTAAAATCAATACAATACAACAAACACTTCATAAAGAGTAAAAGGGCTCAAGACAAGTGTAACACAATTTACCAGGTTTCCCCCCTCACACACACACACACACACGCACCCCCACACACACACACACAGTCTTTGTAGTTGTTCAAATATGTTCTCAGAGCTATGATATAACACCCACCTTGTAGGAAAGTACATTTTAAACTGAGGAAACCACTTCAGATTTTTCTTTATTTTTTCTATAGTACAAAACTAAAGTGAAAGTTTAAACTTGTTTAGATCTTTAGAGCTTTCCAAAATGCATAATGCTCTTTTTTCTGTCTTCCTACCAACTCAGTCTTTGTCTTATTTATTTCTCATTTTTATTCCCTTTGTTCATGTTTTTCTAAAAATTTCTGCCCACTTGCCGCCTCCATTGTGAACTTTAAATCTAACTGAATTTTCATAATTGCTGAGCTTGGTTCTATCGCAATAAATTATTCAAATATTCCTAACTTGTGAATGTTTGAACCTTTCTCAGGTTTAAAGCTCTGATTAATTTTTTGGGGGGATTAAACAAAAAACTAATAAAATCCTTGTTTATAAAGCCTGTTTGCCCTTCGAGGGGTAAAACAGAACTTGATAAAGTTCTAAAGTTTCAGACCTCAAAATAACTGGTTGCTCAGTAACTGTATTCAATGGTTAACACAACAGGAATAATTCTTAGAGAAATAAACTCTCTAGACTGAATGAACGTCACAATACCTCTTATCAAAACCATAGAAAATCTTAATGAGAAAATAAAATTCCATTCAGTAGAATTAATTGCATCAGATTTTAATTTCCGTCCCAGACCTTCTTATTATCTCGTGATTCTCATTACATAAATGCACACCTGCCTGTCATTGTGCGCTATTATCATTTATCAAATTTCTTGTCCCTAAGTGTAAATATACACAAATAAAAAGTTCTGTTTTCATACAAAAAATAAAATTAGAAGTCTTTGTTGCTTTACAAGTCTTTTTAATTTGTCTTAATATTCAAATGTTAACTAGCAAAATGTTATAAAATAATGTTTAAGCTACATTATTGAGAGACTGTCAATATTACTTCATCAAACCTTTATGGATTTTCATCTTTCACAAGCCTGGTAATTTAATTCCCATGTTGTGGTAAATAATATGAAAGAATAATTTGAATTCAAATGGATATATAATGGCTCCAAATGTGTTTTAATTATGTAACATCATAATAAGATATGTGTAGATGCTTTTCCAAACCCAATCTAAAACCTTTTCATTACATCTTAATCACATGCCATGAAAATCCCAATTGTTATGTTCAAAGACGTTTCCCTCAGTTTTTCATGAGAACTCTCTTTGAGCAACCAACATTGGCAACATTCTAAAAACAACTAAGAAAGTATTTTTGATGAATCCCAAAGTAAAGATCCCAGAGGGAGCTGTGCCTGCTATATTCTTCCCAGTATGTCTGCATTGAAAAACAGTCTAAATATCTGCCTATTTGGAAGTCTTTTTACCACTGTGAATGCAGCCTTAATCTTTTGAGCTCCTCTTCTTTATGGGTGGAACAATGCGTCCTGACAGCCAACAGGACAATGTCCTCCCAAGGGCATACACAACTGTGACTGCTAACCAGATTAGAAGGTTCAAGATAGCATCTTATGAGAAGACCGAAAGCGAGAGCGAGAAACAAAGATTGTAATGATTTACAAAGGAAAAGAATCAGCATGATACACCATTCTCAACACCCTTTTAATTTACTGGAAATATTGTTGTATGATGTACTTGGTACCAAAATATGTGCACAAATACAATACATGTAATGGTGTGCATATGAAAATGAAACTCACTTAAATATTACCCCTAGCTTTCTTCTAATGCACCTTCACTTTTACTTGTCCTGAAATTTTCGCAAAGATTGTCAAATAGTTTTTAAAAATGAGCTGATTCAAACATTTAGAGGATAAGGTTTTAAAACTACTACAGCTCTGTGTCATGTTTTTGACTTGCACCATTTGTCTCCTCTTCATCCCTTTTGTCTATTTTACCCTGATGTTGCTGCAGAGATTACGCACCATCCAACTGTCCTTGCATTTAATCCTTTCCAGTATCAGAGGATTTACTTTGCTCTAAGATGTTTAAAAGTAAGAGGATTCAGAGCAACAAAACCTTGGTGAAAATAGGTAAAGCAGCTAGAATGAGAGATAATTCCTTTTAATTTCAAGAAAGTAAGTCAGGTTTTAATAAAATATTAATTACTTAACCCCTTAATGCCATAATTGTCTTTTTAATAATTGACCTTATTTTTGGCGGTACCCAATGGTAAATCCAATATGAGACCTGAACATGTTTTTGGGTTTGTTTGTTGTTTGTTCACCCAGAACATAATCATCTGCTTCATCAACATCTTCACCTATCACAAACTAATTACCATTCCCATTATCAACAGACAGGCAAGCTTTTTCAAACAGGATGGCCCTCTTCACACTTTGACAAGAGCACAAACACAGCAGAAGCCTCTACAGCAGAGGCGTTAGAATTGCGAACCATGTTGGCTTTACCAATTAGATTCAGATTTTCACCTGACAACTGCTCTATTTTCAAGTAATTTTAAAGCGAAATGAATTTGAGATGAAACACAGTGGGCTCACTCAGAAGGTTTCAGTCAAACGTGTAGGCTGATTTTTACAGCATAAAACCCGTGCTGTAATTCCCTTTAAATCTGCAGGAGAAAAACTTCAATTGAGGGCGTGCACTTTGGTGTTGAAGTTATACACTTGATTATATGCTGTTAATTCACTGACCTATTTTGATTTTGGATCAACCATGTCTGAATACCTTGTGCTTTGAAGTGTGAAAATACCTGTTTTTATTCTGAGGCAACTCTGATTAATCTGTTGTTAGAAAAAAAAAATACATTTTGATAGTTAAGGAGAAATGTGTTTGACAACAATGCTTTAATCGGCATAACATGGCTATTCAATTACAAATAGAGGATTAGAATTTGGTTGTGTATAAGTACATATCTATTTGGTTGTTTATAAAACAAATTTGGTTGTCTGTAACAAAATATGTGATTTGTTGTTCTGTAAAAGACTTACAATTGTTTCCCTCAAGGTATTTTGTTGGGACTTCTGCTTTTAAGAACGTCCAGTTGTTCTACGTCTAAAGAAAGAGTGACGTCCACATTCAGGCACAAAGGAAAGCTTTTTACCTGTTCAGTTTGGATACCATGATCCTGTTTGTGATGATCATGAATAAAATTTCAAGGTCTGGTGGTCGGGAAGAGGGAGTTTGGTTTAGGAACCTCAAGGTCCACATTTAGGGTTTGTGTACTTAATATTGTGCTGTGGCTGTCTTCAAGCATCTCTCAGTGTCTTCATGCAGTAGCTCTCAGCATATAGTTCGTAGTAGGCAGTAGCTGATTCATCTTACTGTAGCAGGATGAATTAGCTACTGTAAACTTGAGGCCATGTTTTCACTCTCCAATAGTCAGATTGCTCCCTTAAAGGTGAGTCTTTGTCTCAAAAGGGGTGCTTCATTTATCTCAGTTTCTTGTTTTCAGTCATTGTAATCACTATAGAATGTAGAATTTGCTTTAGATTGAAGAGCCTCATAATCTGGGGGAAGCTTAAAGGAAAGCCACTGCTTCTCCACATAGAAAGGACTCAGCTGAGGTGGTTGGGACATCTAAAAATGAAGCCTCCTAGGTACCCTCTTTGTTTTCTATGTATGCCTCATTAAAATGAGACTCTAGGATACACTTAGGAGCAGCTGAAAAGATTTTTCGTCAGTCATCATTTGTTGTCTGGAATTGCCTTGGACCTTTACCAAATTAATCAATCTCAGAGAGGCAAAAGACAGTAGATGGAGGATTTTTATCCCTTTAGAAAATTTAGCATAATTTAAGCTTTTTTTCAAAAACATAAGCTATTGAAATGTACTGCTTTCATTGAGATTGATAAATGCTAACCAATGTCTTAGCTTTTATCAACATTGTTGCTTTAAAAACACATGCCATATTTAATTTTATTTACTAAATCTAGTTGAGTCAACCTGGAAACATCAAAACTTAAAGATATCCATTTCTGAATGGGTGAAGAACAATTGGTTTTACAATGATGAAATATCTTGGGAATTAACTGTTGCTTCATATCCTTCAATTTCAAAATGTACAGAAAGACTGTGCCAGACGTGTGCTGGCATGGCTTCGTACCATTAGTGACACATTCCAAAATCGGCCTTATGAAGCGAGGATTTATGAGTTTACACTTCAGACGTTGAGGGATTTTTAAAAACTGCAGTTTGCTTGATGGTTGGCCCGATAGTTTCATGCCAGCCAAAGGTAATTTACAAATTAGCCTAAACTAATTAGCTCCTTGCTGGTGATCTAGCTGGCTTTTTTTTCCAAACCTATGATTTTGGCAACTGTTTTGTGTCAGCCTTGTTTTCTATTCCAAATTCCAGGTCATTTTGTAAGCCTTTGGGATCCTGTGATGAGGCTAATAAGGTAAGGGCCTTTGTGAGTTAGCTTGGAATGACTCTTGAGACTGATTTTGGTACTCTCAGGTAATTACAAAATCAATTTACAACTCAAGTAATAGGTTGGCAATCGTGGCAAAAAAAATTATGCTCAAACAAAATGGGATTTTCATATCTAAATTACTATATACTAGGGACTTTGAACTGCTCTATTTGTAGATGTCTATTTAATTGCCAAAGGGTATTAAATTTATTTTATTTACATGTTAAGAAAGGTCCAATCTACAGTAAAAGCATACC
The DNA here is from genome assembly GCA_903067095.1 of Girardinus metallicus. NCBI lineage: Eukaryota > Metazoa > Chordata > Actinopteri > Cyprinodontiformes > Poeciliidae > Girardinus > Girardinus metallicus. Next base: position 11,353 of record CAEGAE010066267.1, on the reverse strand, counting down.
TTATAATTTTTTACAATAAAAAATATATGAGGTAAAGATAGATGAACAGTTGATTCTTATAGGGATGGGATGATCCTAATTTGTGACCTACTGGTGATTAATTTGTCAGAGCCAAATATTTTTGCAGTTTTTTAACTGCAGATATCAAGAATTGGACTATTCAGTACAAATCTTGTATGTTCCTTGAATCATTCAATATGCTCCTGATGCCACAAAGAAATAATTTTGTTGCTGCTTACCCATCCAGTTAATTGCAAAGGAAGGCATTACCTCTCAATAGTTACAGTAAAATGTATTAAGCCTCCATTGGTGCACAGTCAATGCAGTTGAACAAACATTAGGTAATCTCCAGCTTTACTTGTTAATTAGCATTTATGTATCTAAATGAGGAACTAAAACTGCAGTTTAATTAAAAGTCTAATGCTCAAGCCTTGTGGGATTGATCAAGTTTATCATACAGGCAGATACTACGTATTTAGAATACTTTAATAAAATAAACACAAACATGCCTGGGATGATAAAATATGTAGATTCTTTGAACACAAAGGTTTACATATAATAAGTAAAGTCCACTATTTCACAAAGGCATGTTTATATCCAGAAAGGCTTTCAGTTTGCACTTCAGAGAAAATTCACTGCTGCTCCATCTTATTTTGGAGGACTTTCACATAAATTTGGAAATAAACTACTTGAGGAGTCGCAATGCCTTCAGTAATGTTGCCAGTTACCAATTATCTATTTTACCTGTTTGCTTCTGTTAAAACTGGCCCTACCCCAAATGTATCTTGGTGCAAATCCATAGATCACGTGTTCTCTGCTTTCACTATTAAAGTCACAGGAAAAATGTCAAGTTTAAAGTCAATAATTCATCAAACAAATCAATTTGTGCAATGTGTAACTGGCCTCTTCAGAGCATGGAGCATGGTGGTGCAGGTATCCACCGCAGGTGTACTGATGCACACCTGCAAATTATCAGGCTCATCAAGTCAGAGGTTAAGAGGCGCTGGATGCCAGTCCTTCAGTGCCTAAGTGTTAACCATTGTGGTAAAAAAAAGGGGTGTTAAAACTGGTAACATGCCCTCGTCCAAGCAGATTGAGGGCAGACCAGAAGATTTAAAGGAAGTCCTTATGATACTTTATATATATTGGATTTGGTGGTGGTATTGTGACAAAATGTGTTAAGGTTCCTGGCATGAGAAACACTTTTGCAGGGCATTATGGTCTGGCAAAAGTGACCATAAGTCTAAGGAAACATTGCACACTTTCTTTTGAAATTTGCTCAAACTAACACAAATCACCTTTTTTCCTCTTGATTGCTTCTGACATACATAAGAAATATTTAAACTAAAGTCAAGATATTACCGGAGCCTAAATGATGTCAGATTGCAAATGAACCCAGGAATTACATTACATTACATTGCATTACACTAAGCTTAAAGTTTATCATTTTCTTTTTCTTTTCTTAGATCATCCAAACTCACATTCAGACATCAAAACTTTTTCCTTTATTTCATCATGAATGAATTATTCAATAACAAACATGTTATATATTCTGGCTCCTTCATTACTGAGTAACACAGCTGCTCCTCAGCAGCGAATTTCAGTCAACGACACATTAACATTTTACCGCCTACAATTCATCACTGTATTACTAATTCAAAAACAGACTGTAATTGCCACACTCTGAGGCAAAGCTATCTCACTTGAGGCTTGCAAGCCCCAAGCACAGAAGGAACTTTGCTTTTAAACTGTGAGCTATTAAATAAATGCTCTTTTTTTTTGTCTCTGGGCCACTTGGGAAAATTAGCCTAGTGGTAAACTTCTGCAGCTCTGCCTCTGAGTTATAACATTCCATCCTATGGCAATGGGGGTAGCTGTTTACATTTTAGCATTAAGTTTAGATTGGCAAGGCTTATGGGATTTAAAAGTTGCACAAACGGAGTTAAGGGGTTTAAAAGTAGCACAAAGTGTAGTGTGGAGCTAGCAGTGCAGTGTTATGAGAGCCAGCAAGTAACATGAATATTTAGGAATGTGTCTGTGAGCATCCATTTGTAAAAGGCATGGATGGGTGCATTTCTGCTAAAGAAGGGGTTCTTCCTGTGCAACAATGCAAAAATGTCTTGAATAACCTGGTGGAAACAAAGAATTTGGTTCCTTTCTTGAGCCGCTGGTTCAGCAAAGATATTACTGTTGATTAGGTAGAAAAATATTAACTTTTATACCTTCAAAAAACGTCACTCAATGGTTAGTACTCGCTATGCATCAATTCATATCAATATTAGGGACTTTTCCGTCCCCTTTGACCATCCATGCTTTTCTATAATCTACCCCGAAAGTCTAACGGAAATGGGTTTTTGTAACTCATTGACCAGCAATAGGTTGCCATTAGTTATTTTGGTTTAAAACTAAAGCTCTAGCTACAGATTGAAGACATCTAAAAGAAAAAACAAAGCCAACAAAGACCACCCTATTGTATTTCTGGTTATTCTGGTTATTAACTGATGGTAGGTGTGAACTCTTACTTTTTAACAATGTATACATATTTATGCAGCAAGGTGATTGGAACTTTTATTTTTTTGTTTGTACACATTTTTTGTATTTTCACTTGAATTGTATAAGTTTTACATTATATGTTGGAATATTTTTAACATATATTTTTTTAACATCACGTAAACCTGGTGTTTTAAAAAGTGATGTGTTTGGTTTTAAATTGTATGTACTCTATGAATTCATCTTCCATGATTTAGCCTCTTTTCAGTGCTTGAACGTCACCTTTTCACCAATTTATTTTTGTTTCTATAACACGGATATGCCAGTACACTTCTCCATTAATAGAGTGTATGCAAAAGAAAGATGAAAACTAGAAAACACAATTTCACTACATGTAAATGTTAGTTAACATTCATTTTCTGAAGAGATTATAGATATCCCTTGGCTGCTTTGCTATCTCCTTTCGTTGTTTCTGCTGAGGTAGACGTGTCTCCATGTAAAAATCAACAGCCTTTTTTTAGCTGTTCATTTTGAAGTTTGATTTTACACTTGGCTGTTGAGAGACATCAGAAAGTAATCTATTCAGAATATCTAAATGCCTCAGTTGTCAAAGCAATGTATCATCACACCACATTCTCTCAAAAATTTAATTTTACATACCCCCCAAAGCTTGTAATGGTTTTAAAGTAATGATGCATTGCAGGGAACTTGCTTCACACTTGTCTTTTTACAGACGTTCATTAAAAAAGATGTTTGGAAGAGTGGATGGGGCTATTTTTGACAGAGTATGTTTTTGATGTCCTTTTGATGCCTCTCTGTTGGAGTGGTGCCTCTCTACCAGCAGGGTGCCAGGAGAGGTGTAAATGTTTGAGTGGAAAGTACATGCAGGGCTCTGTAATGTGGTGTGTACTCAGTGCAATCTGGGAGCTGACAACTTTCACTTTTGCCTTGTGCCAAGTCTCTGCTAATTTGCTGAAACTACTTAGTTATGTATGTGCAGCCAAAAAACAAACAAAAAAAAAACAACCTGATGCTGTTAAATTGAAATTGTTGTTGTTGCTGTTTTCTGTGAACTTCCCATCTCTTTTTTTGAGTGTGTATGTGTGTGGTAGTGAGGTGTCAATTGAATCATACTAAAACTTAAACAATTAGGAAACAAGGGACATATTTTCCTGGGTGTATTCCCATTCCAATTAACCAGAAACACAAAGGTTGAATCTTCTCATTTGTGTCCAGAGACATGATTTTGCCTTTGCACACAATAAACACAGAAATGAAAATATAAAATAAAAAGGTTTTATCACCTTGATTTGCAATCACAGTTATTTGGTGTACTTCTGCAGATGGCAGTAGGACCACAGAGATGCTGCAACATACTGCAAAACTGCAAAACATTGAATTATTTCTTCATGTGCTATTTTACTAATTTGACAGCCAATCAACCAATTTGAATGACAAGTACATGTCAGGGCAAATTTGACAAAAAATTTGACAAAACATGACAAGAAAGCTTTGATACATTGAAGTTCATAGACACTGACTCTGCAGTCACACAGTTGTTGTTTTTTGTTTTTGTTTCTTTTTGTTGATTTGTTTCTAACTTGCACAATATACTGGCATTTGGTTACCAGAGTTGATGGCATAAGGGCCATCTGAATAACATATATAAGTTAAAAGCATCCTGCTATGAGCATTTAGTTTGCTTGATAAACAAGCAATTAAATGAAGACAAATTAGTCTGTGAGGTCTTGTCTACCTTGGGAAGCAACCAATTACAGTTGATGGCATTACCATTTATACGATGGATGTTTGCCAAACATGCTTGGTTAGAAAGAGACACTTTTTGTAATTTATCAAAGGCACAAAACAATAATTTACTCCTCAGAAGAAAAAACAAAAATCACAACAAAGTGTAGGGAAGTATAGATGTGATCTGTCTGACACTGAGCAATTGCTCGTCTATTAACTGACTCTAAACAGAGACCCCATTGCATCTCATACAGAATCAATTTAGAGCCATTCAATAGTTTTCTCCTAGATGCTTTCACTTTGAGGTACAAAGCAAGCTCTTACGCCTGTCACAGGGAGCCTAACCAAAATGGTAAATTAGGCCTTCAGCTACATATTCCCTCTAGTAGCAGCTCTGTACCGACACCATATGCTGACTGCATTATACAAACACCATAATAGATTGTGTGTGCAAGACAATAAATCATTTTCCGTGACAGTTTCAACAGGTAGTTACAGTGTCTGGATTATTGGAGAAGGAGGCTGCTTTTTACTGTCTTTGGCAGTCCAATAAGAAACACCAGGCAACATAAGCCCTATCAATATTCTGAATATTTTTAGCAAGTCTTAATGACTTTGTTGTGATTTTAGTTTTTTCTTCTGAACTAGTTATAACCCTTTTATCTAAACTAAAGTCTAATAATTTAAAGTCTAATGCTTTTTATGATCCTCAGTTTCAGCAGTAATAAGACTCAATGGCTGAGATATTGACCACATATTCTTTGGAGTTTTGAGAAGAGAACATGTTTAGCTTTTAGTTTTACAGAAAAAAATATTAACACTTCAGGTATTGCATTGTACGGTACATTATTTAACCATAATTACTAAATTAGTACAAAATGTATTTCATGTTTGTTTCTACACATCTCATAGACAGCTTGAAAATGTCTGCAGACTCTAATGTCAAGCTACTTACATATTTAATTGAGATGTATCCTCAATTAAATTGAGTTATACGCTGTGATGTCCAGTCTTTGATATATGCCACCACTCAGCCAGCCCTGTAGACCTTGCTCTGTCAAAGGCCTGTCAGGTTGCCATTCCATTAGACTCCAACCAGGCTAAAGTGAAGAATGAGCTCTCTGCTATACTCTGACCACAGCCCAGTCGAAGCCACTGAAGTGTCCTATTCATCATTTGCTTGAACTAAAGGAAAAGGCTCAGCACTTATGTGATTGTTTCCCCAGAAATTTTTAGAAGTATAAAAAGCGAATTTCCAAAACTGTATATTAGTAGTCATTTTGCCTCTCCCCATATAGTTGTAAGACTTATTCTAGTGATTGTGCTTTATCACGAAATTACTTAAACATTCTACATTTTATGGTACAACTTAGGCTATTGGACCATATTTTAAGTCATTAATGCTTTGGATAAGGCCCTATTCATATTTTCATGAATATTTGTAAACAACAAATTGTTTGCTGCTTTTGCACCTTTGGTCCAAATGACAAAGATGGCTTTGACAACCCCCCCCCCCCCTCCCCCCCCCCGAGATTTCTTCATGATTTCAATTCGAAAACTATGTGGTGAAACCTATTGGACTGAGATTAGACATTAATGATGACACAACTTATACTCTAAACACAGTCACTGTCAATTTTTGAGCAAGAAACTGCAGGAGTTTTCCACACCCACCTCGTTTTTTCTGAATTTTGTTTCCATAATATATAAAAAAGTCTATCAATTGGAGACAACACACTAATTCAAGATCCTCATTATTATCTGTTTCTCCACCATGACTGAGAAAAACCTATATTCTCAGTACAGCTCCATCAACACCAACTCAAGTTTGGTCTCATTTTGGTCTGGTCTGGTCAAAGGTACTTTCTGTGATCCTGTGATTAGGTATTTTGGTGCTGTAGTTCAGTGAGTCAAATGCCAAGTCTGAGCTTCATGAAAGCAGCTATATATCCAGAGACACTGGTCAGGATCAAATGCACTTTGCTCCATGGTAATTTAATTCTGCTGAGAGCCTCTGTCACATAGCATTTCACTTCTACATGGAAAAAAGGACACAGAAGGTCAATTCCTGAGAAGAGAACTTCTATTGATTAAAATGATTTTCGAAAGAGTAAATTGTTTTGTCTAGCCTCCAAACAAAGAAACAGGATACACTACTTGTTGTATATTATTATGTAAAGAAATGCATTAATCACAAAACTGACTTGTGATTCATGTTTTCGAAGAGCAGAACTCAAGTTTGTTTAAGATAAATTTAAGTCTATTCACTTTGTTGTTTAAAATGCATTATATAAGAGGGAAAATAAATCAATTCCAAGTTCATGGCTTCATTGGATTTTTGCTTATCCTCCTTGTAGACAATGTCAGTGACTCTGCTGGAAAACTCTCAAATCAGTAGCACTCCCCATCATTTGTAAGTGATGTAGGTCAAAAAAAGTTTTGTCTGTTTTATATACAGACTTTCTGGAAACCTGAATTTAAGTTTTACAACTGTAAGCCATGTTCATAAAATTTGGACGAAAAACAATTTTTCATAATTTAATATAGACGCTCATGTATTTGATGACAGTATAAATCACTCACAGTATAAATTAGTGATATAATTTAACTAAAATACAAAACAAACAATTTCAAGAAACAAATTAGAACAAGATTAAGGTAGCAAGTTTTGACTCTGAAATCAGATCATCTTTTTTATGCCTTTTATCCTCTCATTATTTATAAGCTGGTGTTTGCAGACTTTTTTTATTCACTGTGTTTTTGTACAGCATGTCATTTGAAGACAAATCATAAACACTTTGATGATAGATGGCAGTAGCTAATAGATGCAAAAAATCTATCAGAGTTAAGATTTAATCACAGCATTAATCACTGAGATAAGGTGAACAAAGCAGGTAAACAACCCAAAGGTACCGAAGTCAACTTATCTAATCTACATCATTCTCAGACAAAATCTTGATTAAAAATGTGCCGTTTGGGAAAGCTATAAATATTCGTAAATTAATTTCATACTTTGTTTAACCCCACGTGAAAGGGTTGGCTCTGTGTAAAATAATGATAAGAGCTCAGGAGTTCTATTAAGCCTCCGACTCATCCTTATAAATCCACTCACCACTGCAGTAAAATCCTCCCTGACTTGTTTCGAAACACTTGTGACGGCTGCAGCATAGAGACATTTGCCCTTGATGGCTCATGTCCTGTCCAACATGTCACTCATGAAGGTGATCACCTGAATTTATAGCATGAATTTAGGCATGAGTGATGCATAAGATATGCTTGGTCTCTTCTGGTGTATAGTATGGCATGAAGGGAATGATAAATAGAGTTAAAGACTCATTTCTAACAACTCTGTCTGACATCTGCCATTTAAAGATAAAGAAGAGATGCCCCTGCTTTCTGCAGTCGTCCACAGTCATTGTATGCTTATAATTTTGAAATGCTATTTGCTGCAATAATAAATCCAATACCAGTTTTTCTGCATGGATGTCATTCTTTCTTTTTCCTCACCCTAGGGAATATTAACATGCTGTGGTAAGCATAACAAGAAAAAACAAAGTGTCTAAATGTGGGAAGATTTGCATTTTTCACTCATGCTGCCACACAGTTCCTTGTCACAAGAAGATAGGAATCTCACTGTGGGAAATTGGAAGATTTATGTTACTCTCTACGGAAAGGAATCTATCTAACATGACAGTTTAATCCTCTCAGAAAAATCCCTCAAGATCAAAAGCAAGTATTTCAAAAGTTTCTTTGTGTTGTTGCCATTATGATTTGTTGCTACATAATAAAACAGAAACTCTGACAGCTAATTTTGAAAAGATTTCCTCTTCTAGGTTGTAGGATGTGAGAAAGTTTCAGCTTATTCTTCTTCAAAGTATCAACTTTTAAAATCCTTACCCAAAACAATAACTTAAATCTCACTTGTGTGTCATTGTACATTTTCAAATTAAATGTCAATTTATCCATTATTCACTTAGGAAGAAATTACATACAGTTAAAAGTAGACATTCACATATCTTTGTTTTCTCAGAGTCCACAATAATCTGCCTACACATTTCTTGTTTAAGGTGAAAAGGAATTATCAATATTATTTCTATTTATGCAATTCTAGTATAGATAAGAGAGAGATGTTTCTGTTGAAATGTATAAAGGTTTCAGAGGTTAACATATATTTCCTTATTGGTAGAGTTATTTTTACAGCATCATTTAGTTGTTTAAAAGCCAAATTATGTTTTTTTGGCATCATTTGGCAAAAAGCATCACTGTTTTGGGTGATTCTTCAATCTCCTCACAGTATTTGGCTGGAACATAAACCCATTTATTCAAATTTATACTGCCTTCACTCAGTTGGTGGTGTCTTCAGGCTTGCTTACCTTTTTTTCTTTCAAATAGTTTGATCATTAAGGCCAACCACTTCCGTTTTAGTTTTAGTAGACCACAGAGCATATATCCACAAGGTAAGGTTTATATCCCTGAACACATCTGCAAACCACATTTTTTTTTATTGCTTTGAAATGATGGCTTCTTTCTCTCTGACTAGCTTTTCAGTCATGTCAGGACAAGAACTGTAGATAATAGTTACCTGTAAATAATGCAGGTCAGTTTATCTGCATGTTCACAAAGACTTTTTCTTTGTTTTGGGGTTGACAAACACATTTAGCACAAAACTGGTTTATCTCTGTGGCACTGAGCCTGTCTGCTTCCCTAACAATGGCTTCCATTATAGCTTATAATCGCTTGGAATGAACGCAAACATCTAGAAATTGATCCACAGTTTTCTTGCTGTTATCTTACCCAAATTTATTTGATGGTGTCACACATCTACAGCATACATACTGTATTCTGGAAGTTTTTAAATAGACTTTTTTTGGAAAACCTTTAATCTCAGACAGTGAAAAAAGATTTTTCAGTCTATGTAAATAACTGATTTAACTCTGACAGAAAACAAGCAGTTTTGATAGCTTTTGATTGTATTAACTATGGCAAAGAGACTAAAAGCCTTTTTATGTCAAGCTCTCGGCATGGACTCATGTCAAATCCTTATGTGACACAGTAATAATAAGCACTTACTTGCAGTTGGAAATATGGCCACAAAATCCCCTTGTGACTGTTTGGAAATAGAGAACAGTATGCCCCAACTTGTAATTGATTTATTTTATTTAATCTAGCAATATAAAAAACTTATGGTTTTTTATTGCTAGATTAAAAAGCAATATAAAAAAAAACTTATAATAGCAATATAAAAAACGTGTTTTTTATATTGCTATCCTTTCCCATCTTATCATTTTTTATGTCACATATGCACACATCAACCAAGTGGTGCTTTATGAACTAATTATTTTCTACTATGAAAGGAATCAATTTGGGGGTTTATCTTGCAAAAAAGGCAGACATAACAGCAGTGAACGTTATTATCGTAATTATCTGCGTTTGTGGTAAGTTTTTTTTCAAGGACACTGATGTGTAGAAGATGAAAAGTACAAACCTAAAAATGCAAGTTTTAAACTGTTAAGAGTTGGTAAGAATGGATTCATCTAGATGACCATCTTGACATTTGGAGGAGAAAGGGGAAAGCCTGCAAGCCTCTGAACACCATCCTGACTGTGAAGTATAGAGGAAAGATTTTTGCACTGCCAGTTAAATGTTGACAAAAAGATAATGGGGCAGATCATATTACCAAATTAGTTAAAAATAATGATATCAGTGTTATGGATTGGTCATCCTCATCTTAGTCTCATGGAAAATTTATACAAACTTGACTCAGTTACACTGGTTCTGTCAGGAGGAATGACCCAAAATTTCAGCAAACTAATTAGAGAAGCTTGTGTGAAAGATGTCCAAAATGGTTAAAAGGACTATTCTGTCAAACTCAGAATAGAAGAAAGTGATATAAATGCCTTGCATAGCATCAGTTTTTGAGGCAGTTGTGAAGAAAATCCTCCAAGGTGAATCATTATACTCTGCTAATTAAAAAAAGGCTTCAGCTAAGCTTAAATAGAGTCCAACACGACCTACATCTCAGCCCTTGTAATACACACACACATGCACCCACACACACACACATATGTACATGTAGTGATGGCGATTTCAGAAAGTCCTTGTATGATATCAAACTTGAGAAATGTGGGTGTTATTTTAATGAGCACTCCAAAGCATGATTACGAATTGGTTTAACATTCCAATACATATCACATAGGATAGAATTAAACCGAAAGTTTGCATGTTCTCCCTGTGCATACATGGTGTCAAGAAAACCTGAGATCATCCCACTTCCCCATGCTGGAGATTTTAGTTTAACAGAAACAATAAATTAAGTTACTTTTAAAATTAATCACACAAGTGACATCTAGACTCAACAATAGACTCAAACTTCAATAAAATCAATCTGGTTGTGTGTGTCGTTTTTGTCTCCTGCAAACTTTGATTTAATTCTACTTCCTTTTTCTATCTAATCATAAGAAATCAGTCAGACAGAAAGAATGTCATGAAACAGGAACAGTAGGCTTCCAGGAAGAGAAGGAAGTTGAAGATTTATAAAAAATAGTTGAGACTATTCCTTATTTCAAGACATAAAAGTTTTAAAGAATGAAATCTAAACATTTTGAGTAATTGAATAAGACCCAAAGTAAAATACTTTTATTAATATTGGTTTACTTGTAAGAATACTTACTCTTACACTTGTGGGAATGCTTAGAGGTAAAACAAGTAACTGTAACTTTGGTACAGTTACTTGCAATAATTAAAATAATGAATTATTCTTGGTTTCTTCTCAGAAGACCATCTGTAAAGACTCAGATTATGATTATAGTAAGAGTAACTAAAAAGTTATGGTTATCATAATATTATAAATGAATGCTGAATCAAAGAGAAACTAAAAATTATTTTGACATTGAACTGGAAATGGGGTAAAATGTGTAACTGCAATTAAAGATCACTGATGTTGTATTGGAGGTAGATGGTAGGTGAAAGGATAAGGGAGAAGAGGAACTGACAGGACAGCAGAGATGATCAAGGCCTTATTTGGAAACAGCTTGTTTGAAAACTTAAACTTTTCAAAGAGAATGTTGTGCAGATAATCGTTGAGCAACCCTGGGTCAGCGGAACAGACATCAGA